>JAWPHD010025485.1:0-16123 GCA_037043455.1 Cyrtodaria siliqua
CTGATGGTCTTCTAACAATTTCTTTTTTTTTTTTTTTTAATTTATTTGAAAAATGCTATATTGTATTTTCCTTTATTAAATCTGTAGTTGCTTCATTTTTAGCTCTACTGGCCAAGGGCCAGCAGAGCTTATGGGATGGTGTGTTGTCCATTTTCTGTCGTCCGTTGTCCGTCCGTTAACTTTTCCCCAAACGACTTCTCCTTAGAAACCGCTTGGCTAATATTGACCAAACTTCACATGGATGATCCTTAGATGAATGCTTTTTAGATTTGTTAAAATTAGGTCAGCTCTACATCCAAGATGGCTGCCATAACCATATATGGTCAAAACCTTAAAAAATCTTCTTCTCTAGAACCGCTGGACAGATTTCAACAGTTTTTCTTTTAAAATGATCGACAAGGCCTAGACTATCAAGTTTGTTCAAATGAAGTCCCCGGGGTCAAAAATGGTTGTTCCGCGGGGGTCCAAATTTTGTATATTGAGGTTTTGCATTTTTTTCATATAGACATATAGGAAAAAACTTTAAAAAAAAATCTTCTCTGAAACCACAAGTCACAGAGCTCTCATGTATTACATGTAGCATCAGCTTATGGTCCTCTACTAAGTTTGTTCAAATGGTGACCCTGGGGTCAAATTTGTCCCTGCCCCGGGGGTCACAATTTTACATAGACTTATATAGGATTTTTTTCTTTATCTTCTTCTCGGAAACTACAACAGCCGGAGGTTTGATATTTTGCATTTACTATAAGCTTATGGTCCTTTACCAAGTTTGTTCAAATGATGACCCTCGGGTCACATTTGACCCCGCCCCAAGGTCACATGTTTTACATAGACATGTATGGGGAAAAACTTAAAAAATCTTCTTCTCTGAAACTGCAAGAGCCACGGCTTAATATTTTGCATTTGCTATTTTTATTTTTATTTTTTTATTTTTTAAATTCATTTATTTTTTTTAATTTTTAAATTTTTAAAAAAAAAATTTTTTTTTTTTTTTTTATTTTTTTTTTTCTATGTTGGACCAGTCTGACCAGTAACAGAGGAGTTATGGTTCTTGATTTAGTTAAAAATGCTATATTTTGCCTCATTAATACCTTTAGGGTCTTTATTTTTCATCTGATCTTTACCAAGCTTTACCAGATTCTTTAGTTATGGCCCTTGATTTAGTCAAAAAGCTGTTTTATGCCTGAAACTTCCAATAAAACATAAATGGCAGTCACTCGCTTCATTGATGTTATTAGAGCCATGTTAGCCAGTAGAGCGTCCACATGCCCTCTTGGGCCTCTTGTTTTTAGCTCTACTGGCCAAAGGCCAGCAGAGCTTATGGGATGCCGAGTTGTCCGTCGTCCGTCCGTCCGTCCGTTGTTAACTTTTGTCTCGTTAAGACGATAGGGCCTTCATTTTTATCTAATCTTTACCAAACTTTAACAGGTTGTTAATATCAATGAAAGCTCGGATGAGTTCGAAAACCAGCCAGATCGGACAAGTAACAGAAGAGTTATGGCCCTTGATTTAGTTAAAAATGCTATATTGCTAAATTTTGCCTCGTTAAGACAATAGGGCCTTCATCCTATCTTTACCAAACTTTATAAAGCTCAGACAAGATAAAAAAAACAGCCAGATCGGACCAGTAACAGCGGAGTTATGGTCCTTGATTTAGTTAAAAATGCTATATTGCTATATTTTGCCTCGTTAAGACAATAGGACCTTACTTTTTCATCCTATCTTTACCAGACTTTATAAAGCTCAGACAAGATAAAAAACCAGCCATATCGGACTAGTATCAGCAGAGTTGTAGCCCTTGATTTAGTTAAAAATGCTATGTTTTGCATCGTTAAGACGATAGGGGCTTCATTGTTCATCCGATCTTTACCAATCTTTATCAGATTGTTAATGTTGTTGAAAGCTCGAACAAGTTTGAAAAACAGCCATATCGGACCAGTAACAGCGAAGTTATGGCCCTTGATTTAGTTAAAAATGCTATATTTTGCCTCGTTAAGACGATAGGGGCTTCATTGTTCATCCGATCTTTACCTAACTTCATCAGATTGTTAATATCAATGAAAGCTTAGACAGGTTTGAAAACCAGCCATATCGGACCAGTAACATCGGAGTTATGGCCCTTGATTTACTTCAAAATTATTTATTTTGTCTCGTTAAGACGATAGGGCCTTCATTTTTCATCCGATCTTTACCAAACTTCATCAGATTGTTGATGTCTATGAACGCTTGGTCAGGTTTGAATAACAACCAAATCGGCCCAGTAACAGCGGAGTTATGGCCCTTGATTTTGTTAAAAATGCTATAATTTGCCTCGTCGTACGATAGGGCCTTCATTTTGCTTCTGATCGTTGCCAAACTTTACCAGCTTTTACGACTGTCTTTTTTATATCATTAATTTTATTTTAATTATTAGCCCTACTGATCAGAGATCAGCAGAGCTTATGCCGTGGTGCGGCGTCCGTCGTCCGTCCGTCCGTCTGTCCGTCTGTCCGTCCGTCTGTCCGTTAACTTTTTTTTTGTAGCGACTACTCCTCTAAAACTACTGAATAGATTTTCATGAAATTTTACAGAAATGTTGCCCATGAAGTCTAGTTGATCCTAGCAAAAATTCATGTAGATGTGAAATCCAAGATGGCCGCCAAATCTAAAAATAGGTTTTTAAAAAACAAGTTTGTAGCGACTACTTCTTGAAAACTCTAAGGGATATTGCTATGGGACTTTTTCTAAAATGATCAGCATGACATGATGTTGGTCCTTGTCGAAAATCGTTTAGATTCGACGTTAAACATGGCTGCCAGTGGCCATCTTTGTTTACATAGAGTTATATTATGAAAACTTGTAGCGACTACTTCTCTGAAAATACTTGACGGATTTTCATGAAACTTCACAGGAATGTTGCTCTTGATGTCTTATTGATCCTAGCAAAATTTCAGGTCGGCCGGAAATTCAAGATGGCCGCCACGGCTAAAAATAGATTTTTAAAAAATAAGTATGTAGCGACTACTTCTTGAAAACTATAAGAGATAATGATATGGGACTTTATCTAAAATGATAAGCATGACATGATGTTGGTCCTTGTCGAAAATCGTTTTGATTCGACGTTAAACATGGCTGCCAGTGGCCATCTTTGTTTACATAGAGTTATATATTGAAAACTTGTAGCGACTACTCCTGTAAAACTACTTGACGGGTTTTCATGAAACTTCACAGGAATGTTGCTCTTGATGTCTAATTGATCCTAGCAAAATTTCAGGTTGGCCGGAAATTGAAGATGGCCGCCACGGCTAAAAATAGATTTTTAAAAAATAAGTTTGTAGCGACTACTTCTTGAAAACTATAAGAGATATTGATATGGGACTTTTTCTAAAATTATCAGCATGACATGATGGTTATCCGAGACGAACATTATTTTGATTCGACGTTAAACGTGGCTGCCAGTGGCCATCTTTGTTTACATAGAGTTATATAATGATAACTTGTAGCGACTACTCCTCTGAAAATACTTGACGGATTTTCATGAAACTTCACACGAATGTTGCTCTTGATGTCTAATTGATCCTTGCAAAATTTCAGGTCGGCCGGAAATTCAAGATGGCCGCCATGGCTAAAAATAGATTTTCAAAATACAAGTTTGTAGCGACTACTTCTTGAAAACTATAAGTGATATTGATATGGGACTTTTTCTAAAATGATCAGCATGACATGATGGTTATTCAAGTCGAACATTATTTTGATTCGACGTTAAACATGGCTGCCAGTGGCCATGTATGTTTACATAAGAGTTATATAATGATAACTTGTAGCGACTACTTCTCTGAAACTACTTGACGGATTTTCATGAAACTTCACATGAATGTTGCTCTTGATGTCTAATTGATCTTAGCAAAATTTCAGGTCGGCCAGAAATTCAAGATGGCCACCATGGCTAAAAATAGATTTTTAAAAAATAAGTTTGTAGCGAATACTTCTTGAAAACTATAAGAGATATTGATATGGGACTTTTTCTAAAATGATCAGCATGACATGATGGTTATCCGAGTTGAACATTATTTTGATTCAATGTTAAACATGGCTGTCAGTGGCCATCTTTGTTTACATAGAGTTATATAATGAAAACTTGTAGCGACTACTCCTCTGAAACTACTTGACGGATTTTCATGAAACTTCACAGGAATGTTGCTCTTGATGTCTAATTGATCCTAGCAAAATTTCAGGTCGGCCGGAAATTCAAGATGGCCACCACGGCTAAAAATAGATTTTCCAAAAAACAGTTTGTAGCGACTACTTCCTGAAATCAAAATCAATCAGTAGAGCTTCAAGGTCATTGACCTCTTGTTATTATTTTTCTTTTTTTTTTTTCTTTTTTTTTTCTTTCTTTTTTATTGATTTTTTTTTTTTTTGATTTATTGATTTATTTATTTTTTAAATTATTATTTTTATTTTTTTCATATTTGTTTTTTTTTTAAATGATTCATTTTGATATATATATATTTTTTTTTTTTTTAAGCTCTATGTTGACCAGTCGGACCAGTCACAGAGGAGTTATGGCTCTTGATTTAGTTAAAAATGCTATATTTTGCCTTGTTAATACATTATGGCCTTCATATTTCTTTCATGATTCTTTAGTTATGGCCCTTGATTTAGTTAAAAAGCTGTTTTTTGCCCAAAACTTCCAAAAAAACGTAAATGGCAGTCACTCGCTTGATTGATGTTATAAGAGCCATGTTAGCCAGTAGAGCGTCCACAGGCCCTCTTAGGCCTCTTGTTTTTTTTTAGCTCTGTGTTGGACCAGTAGGACCAGTAACAGAGGAGTTATGGCTCTTGATTTAGTAAAAAATGCTATATTTTGCCTCGTCAATACGGTATGGCCTTCATTTTTCATCTGATCTTTACCAAACATTACCAGATTCTTTAGTTATGGCCCTTGATTTCGTTAAAAAGCTGTTTTTGCCCAAAACTTTCAAAAAAACGTAAATGGCAGTCACTCGCTTCATTGATGTTATAAGAGCCATGTTAGCCAGTAGAGCGTCCACAGGCCCTCTTGGACCTCTTGTTATAAAACTTCACAGGAATGTTTCTCTTGATGTCTAACTGTTCCCAGAATTTTTTTAGGTCGACTGGAAATTCAAGATGGCCGCCATGGCTAAATACAGATTTTAAAAAAAGTTTGTATTGACTACTTCTATAAAACTGTGATATTGATATGGGACTTTTTCTAAAATGATCAGCATGACATGATGTTGATCCTTGTCGAAAATTATTTTGATTCGACATTAAACATGGGCGCCAGTGGCCATCTTTGTTTACATAGAGTTTGTATTGTAAAAATTTGTAGCGACTACTCCTCTGAAACTACTTGACGGATTTTCATGAAACTTCACAGGAATGTTGCTCTTGATGTCTAGTTGGTCCTAGCACAATTTCAGGTCCCCCGGAAATTCAAGACGGCCACCACGGCTAAACATAGATTTTTGAAAACTGTAAGAGATATTGATATTGGACTTTTTCTGAAATGATCAGCATGACAAGATGTTGATCCTTGTCGAAAATTATTTTGATTCAACATTAAACATGGCTGCCAGTGGCCATCTTTGTTTACCTAGAGTTATATAGTAAAAACTTCAACTTGTAGCGACTACTCCTCTGAAACTACTTGACATATTTTTATGAAACTTCACAGAAATGCTGATCTAGCTATCAAAATCTATCAGTAGAGCTTCAAGGTCATTGATTGACCTCTTGTTTCTTTTCTTAAAGTGTTTTCGCACATCACTGTGTGTTTATTGGTTTGGTCATCAAACTTTTCTTAAAGTTTATTATTTAATACATATTTAAATGCATGGTTAGAAAGCCAAATAAATAACATTTCTATTGATTTGTTATTTCGAACAATTTTTTCAAAGGTTAAAATGGACGAGGAGATCTCGAGTCGATAAATAAAAATAAAAGCTTTGCCGCAATCAATAGGCGGTTCATTTGTTGTCATTTGTTGTCTAAATAATGTTTATGGGGATAACAATACAGTATATTTAAATGATTTAAGTGAGCAAAATTAAATTATCTTACTATTTTTTCTATAGATGTAAGACCGGCAAACGTGGTAATTAATGATAATTCGAACAACACATTATTAATGTTTGTTTGTTTTCTCGGTTTTAAAGTCGGCTGATTTAATCTTTTAATCAGTTAAAATTGTTGACAAAATCGAAATCCAATGATTGTAAAATGCTCTCATTACCAAGTTAGTTGCAGCAAAACGTAATTGTATGTACCCTTTTCACGATTTGCGTGGGTTTTTGTGTTTTTAGCTAATTGTTTTTGTTCTCAAACCAAGAAGTGGGAAATTGCGATGAAAAAAGATGACCGATGTTCGTGCTTAAAATTTACCTAAATACTTGCAATCATCATCAGGTACTGTACTGTATAAGTGAGAAAATAAAGTTTACCCTTCCATAAGAGATTTTTGTTTACCCTTCAATAAAATATACACGCTGATCCAAGATTATTTTTTTTTTAAAAATGGTCAAGTGATTTTTTTTTTTTTTTTGTTAAAATCAAAGTCATAAACCACTTAAAAACTACCCTATACACAAGTTCAATATGTCTGTTATAACTTGCAATCATCAACAGGAACTGTGTAAGTCAAAAAAAGAAGTTTATTCTTCCATAATATATACATGCTGATCTTAGAGGTTTTTCTTTTCTTACAAAATGGCGAAGTTAACTTTTTTTTTTTAATAAAATCAAAATCATAACCCACTTAAAAACTACCATAAATGCAATTTCAATATGTATGTTATTACTTTCAATCGTCAACAGGAACGGTTTAATTGAGGAAAAAAAAGTTTAACCTTCCATAAATTATACATGCTAATTCACGAGGAAAAAAAACACGTTCGAAATGTCCAATTTAAAAAAATAATTTTTGTTGATATCAAAGTCATAACCAAATTAATAACTACACCAAAAACAAAGAGCATATATTTTGTATGATAAACAGAGATTGACAAATATATTAAAAGGGTGAAAGGCGTACAAAACAAACAAACCAAAAACTGCACGAATGTCGGCCATCTTTTTTTCATTGCAATGTCACGCTTCCTGGTTTGAGAACAAAACGCTAAGAAATGCAATTAAAAACATGCTAAAACACGAACAACCCACGTAAATCGTGAAAAGGATACTTACAATTACGTTTTGCAGCAACTAACCATATTGTTTGTAATGTTTTCAACCATAAAACATCATAAATCATGGAGCGAAATCGCATTCTACGTCCTAAAACATGGCGGCTAAAGAGAACGTACATGACCGAAGTGTTCCGAATGAGTCGACGGCAGGTGTTTGGAACACTTCTGTCCGAGACCAGTCCCTTTAATTATCAGCCCAGGTGGGATCTGTATGTGGAACTTTAAAAAAAATCTATTCCACAGTAACTGTTAAAGATTATTTAAAAAACAACAACTCAATATTATTATTTTGTTTAACACAGAACCTAACAATACAACTGCAAGATATTATATCATAATCATTAATATTGTTAACAGCAAGTTTAATACAGTGGCAGTTATAGGGCTTACTGCATTGAAATTCTGTATTTTGTGATGGTATATAACAGTTACTAATGGACGCAAAATTTGTTAAAAGGTGACTTTTGCGGAGCCGTTGAACACAATTTGAGACCATTAAATGACAGATATGCTGTTGCTAAAGTCAGAATTTTAATACTGGTTAACCCATTTCTAATGCATTTCATTGTTTTTGGCAGTTTTATTCAAAAACACATTGAAATAAAACTAATAATGTCATGGTTCTAACGGTTTAACTACACACGAATGGATTTGTGATGGGTTATGTATGTATTATTTGATTGTCGAACATTTTTTTAAACGTCAACCAGTGGGATTGCAGGAATTTTCAAAAGTGTGTTAGAATCTATCGTAATCCTATAGTTAACAGCAAATTTATGATTCTATCAAATAATAGTACAGTAAAATATACCATTAAACATAATTTATGCTTTAAACTATGCTCTTCTAAGAATTTTAAGAGCTATGAAATTAAAATTCTTAAAGTTACAATAATCAAATAATACAAGTTTGACCTAGGTGATAAAATAAAATTATATGTGTGGTTCCTATTATATACAGGGTAGGTCAGGTAGGGAAACTATTTTATTTTCTAAAAATATTTTATATTTGGTATTTTTATCACTCAATACTTTTAAAACTTAATCACCTAACTTAAATACATGTGTGTTGATATCAGGTGTTTTTATTTTCCTTTTTGTTTTTAAATTATATATTTTTTTATTTTAATTTAATTTTATTGATTAAATTTTTTTATGTTTTTTTATGGCATAAAATGTTTAGGACAATCCCTTAAAAACGGGGTTGGTCGGGACATGTGTTGTGATGTCATATTGCAAATAAGTGCACAATTCTCTTAAGTGGAGGTCCAGTTTAAATTTTAATGCAAAAACATTGTAAGTGCACTTGT
Source organism: Cyrtodaria siliqua (assembly GCA_037043455.1). Taxonomy (NCBI): domain Eukaryota; kingdom Metazoa; phylum Mollusca; class Bivalvia; order Adapedonta; family Hiatellidae; genus Cyrtodaria; species Cyrtodaria siliqua. The sequence goes on from JAWPHD010025485.1 coordinate 8,500, forward strand.
GCTGTTTTTACGTTAAGAAAAAAAGCCACCAAAGATACATCATTTTGCAAATAGTTAATAAAATACTCAATAATGGGAAATTGGCTTAAAAAACAGTTATGGGGTATGTATCTTGGTTAAATACACTGATTTATGTAAAAAAGTGAATTTGTGAACAATGTCACTTACATGATTTTAGCATTCAAGGGACGAATTATGCACTAGATGTTTTAAACCTAATTTATAGCTTAATCTTTGGCAAAATATTCTATTTTGACATTATAAGTTGTGTCTTGGGTGGTGCCTCTTTTTGGACGCAATCATCTATGACCTTGACCTACTTTTTGGAGGTGATGATTTTTTTTAATAGAATGGCATATTGTTTTTAAACAAATGCACTTAAATGTCAGCTTAGCAAACTCCATTTTTAGCTCTACTGGCCAAGGGCCTGCAGAGCTTATGGGATGGTATGTTGTCCATCTTCCGTCGTCTGTCCGTCGTTCGTTAACTTTTCTTCAAAAGACTTCTCCTCAGAAACCGCTTGGCTAATTTTGACCAAACTTCACGTGGATGATCCTTAGATGAATGCTTTTTAGATTTGTTAAAGTTAGGTCAGCGCTACATCCAAGATGGCTGCCATTACCATATATGGTTGAAACCTTAAAAAATCTTCTCCAGAACCGCTGGACAGATTTCAACAGTTTTTCTTTTAAAATGATCGCCAACGCATCAAGTTTGTTCAAATAAAGTCCCCGGGGTCAAAAATGGCTGTGCCCCGGGGGTACAAAGTTTGTATATTGAGGTTTTGCATGTTTTTCAGTTTTTCCCTATACAAGCCTATGTAAAACTGTGACGGGGGTCACAGTTTTACAAAGGCTTGTATAGGGAAAAACTGAAAAAAAATCTTCTCTGGAACCACATGGCACAGAGCTCTCATGTATTACACATAGCCCCGAGGGTCACAGTTTTACATATAGGATTTTTTTTTTTAAAAATCTTCTCTGGAACTGCAAGAGCCAGAGGTTTAATATTTTGGATTTGCTATAAGTTTATGGTCCTTTACCAAGTTTGTTCAAATTGTGACCCTCGGGTCACATTTGACCCCGCCCAAAGGGTCACATGTTTTACATAGATATGTATAGGGAAAAACTTAAAAAATCTACTTCCCTGAAACTGCAAAAGCCAGAGGTATAATATTTTGCATTTGCTATAAGCTTATGGTCTTCTACCAAGTTTGTTCAAATGGTGACCTATTGGTCACATTTGGCCCCTCAGAGATCAGCAGAGCTTACGCTGTGGAGAGGCGTCCGTCTGTCCGTCTGTCTGTCCGTCTGTCTGTCCATAAACTTTTTTTTGTAGTGACTACTCCTCTGAAACAAATGAATGAATGGATTTTCATGAAACTTTACAGAAATGTTGCCCATGAAGTCTAGTTGATCCTAGCAAAAATTCATGTTGATGTGAAATCCAAGATGGCCACCAGATCTAAAAATAGGTTTTTAAAAAACAAGTTTGTAGCGACTTCTTCATGAAAACTATAAGTGATATTGATATGGGACTTTTTCTAAAATGATTAGCATGACATGATGTTGGTCCTTGTCGAAAATCGTTTTGATTCGACGTTAAACATGGCTGCCAGCGGCCATCTTTGTTTACATAGAGTTATATAATGAAAACTTGTAGCGACTACTCCTGTAAAACTACTTGACGGATTTTCATGAAACTTCACAGGAATGTTGCTCTTGATGTCTTATTGATCCTAGCAAAATTTCAGGTCGGCCGGAAATTCAAGATGGCCGCCACGGCTAAAAATAATTTTTTAAAAAAGAAGTTTGTAGCGACTACGTCTTGAAAACTATAAGTGATATTGATATGGGACTTTTGTAAAATGATCAGCATGACATGATGGTTATCAGAGTCAAACATTATTTTGATTCGACGTTAAACATGGCTGCCAGTGGCCATCTTTGTTTACATAGAGTTATATGATGAAAATTTGTAGCGACTACTCCTCTGAAACTACTTGACGGATTTTCATGAATCTTAACAGGAATGTTGCTCTTGATGTCTAATTGATCCTAGCAAAATTTCAGGGCAGCCAGAAATTCAAAATGGCTGCCACGGCTAAAAACACTTTTTGTCTTGCCTTTTGGAAGAAAAAAGAGACATAGGTGTTGCTTTTTCGGTGGCGGCGTCAGCATTCAAGTTTTGGGTTTAGGTCATTTTCTCACAAACTGTATGCACTAGACCTTTCAAACGTTGCCTATAGTTGTTTCATGGGTGGTATATTGCAATGTGACAAAGCAAATGTGGAAGTGAACTTGACCCTTCAAGCAAAGGGCAGAAATTCAAGATGGCCGACACAGCTAAAATTAGATTTTTTAAAAAAGAAGTTTGTAGCGACTACATCTTGAAAACTATAAGTGATATTGATATGGGACTTTTTGTAAAATGATCAGCATGACATGGTGGTTATCAGAGTGAAACATTCTTTTGATTCCACGTTAAACATGGCTGTCAGCGGCCATCTTTGTTTACATAGAGTTATATAATGAAAACTTGTAGCGACTATTCCTGTGAAACTACTTGACGGATTTTCATGAAACTTCACAGGAATGTTGCTCTTGATGTCTAATTGATCCTAGCAAAATTTCAGGTCGGCCGAAAATTCAAGATGGCCGCCACGGCTAAAAATAATTTTTCAAAAAACAAGTCTGTAGCGACTACTTCCTGAAATCAAAATCAATCAGTAGACCTCTTGTTTATTTTATTTTTTCAATTTTTTTTATTTTTTTTATTTTTTTTTTAAATTTTTTAATTTTTTTTATTTATTTTTTATTGATTTGAAAATTTTTTCATTATCTTTTTAATTTCTTGACACTTACATTTCTTGTCGGCGCTACTGATGATGATGATGATTATGCTGTTGTTGTTGTAGTTCATGTCTGTATTGTTGTTGTTAATGATATCATTGTTGTTGTTTTGTTGCTGCTGCTGTTGCTATTGTTCAGGTTCTTTGTTCATGTCTTTGTTGTTGTTTTTCAGGTTGTTGTTGCTGTTGCTGATGTTGCTGCTGTTGCTGCTGCTGTTGTTGTTGTTGCTGTTGTTCAGGTTCTTTGTTCAGGTCATTTGTTGTTGTTTTATTGCTGTTGTTGTTTTGTTGTTTTTCAAGTTGCTGCTGTTGTTGTTGCTGTTGTTCAGGTTCTTTGTTGATCTCATTGTTGTTGTTTTTCAGGTCGTTTTTGCTGCTACCGATGATGATGATGATTATGCTGTTGTTGTTGTAGTTCATGTCTGTATTGTTGTTGTTGTTGTTCATATCATTGTTGTCACCGTAGTTTTGTTGTTTTTGTTTTGTTGCTGCTGCTGTTGCTATTGTTCAGGTTCTTTGTTCAGGTCTTTGTTGTTGTTTTTCAGGTTGTTGTTGCTGTTGCTGCTGTTGTGTTGTTGCTGTTGTTCAGGTTCTTTGTTCAGGTCATTTGTTGTTGTTTTATTGCTGTTGTGGTTTTGTTGTTTTTCAAGTTGCTGCTGCTGCTGTTGTTGTTGCTGTTGTTCAGGTTCTTTGTTGATTTCATTGTTGTTGTTTTTCAGGTCGTTTTTGCTGCTACTGATGATGATGATTATTATGCTGTTGTTGTTGTAGTTCATGTCTGTATTGTTGTTGTTGTTCATATCATTGTTGTTGTTGCCGATGTTTTGTTGTTGTTGTTTTGTTGCTGCTGCTGTTGCTATTGTTTAGGTTCTTTGTTCAGGTCTTTGTTGTTTTTCAGGTAGTTGTTGCTGTTGCTGCTGTTGTTGTTGCTGTTGCTGTTGTTCAGGTTCTTTGTTCAGGTCATTGTTGTTGTTGTTTTTCAGGATGTTGCTGCTGATGCTGCTGCTTTTATTGCTGATGTTGATGATGATGATGATGATGCTATTGTTCAGGTTATTTGTTCAGGTGATTGTTATTGTTTTGTTGTTGTTTTAATGTTTTGTTTTGTTTGATTTCTTTTTCTTTCTCATGTTGTTGTGTTGCTGCTGCTGTTATTGCTACTGATTATGCTGTTGTTGCTGCTGTTGTTGTTGCTGCTGCTTCTGCTGCTGCCTTTTGTGGTTGCTGTTGTTCAGGTTCTTTGTTCAATTCATTGTTGTTGTTTTTCAGGTTGTTGCTGCTGTTTTTGTTCAGGTCATTGTTGTTGTTTTTCATGTTGCTGTTGCTCAAGTTCTTTGTTCAGGTCATTGTTGTTGTTTTTAGGTTGTTGTTGCTACTAATGATGATGATGATAATTATGCTGTTGTTGCTTTTGTTCATGTCTATATTGTTGTTGTTCACATCATTGTTGTTGTTGTTGTTGTTGCCATTGTTGTAGTTTTGTTGTTGTTGTTTTGTTGCTGCTGTTGCTATTGTTCAGGTTCATTGTTCAGCTGTTTGTTGTTGTTTTTCAGGTTGTTGTTACTGTTGTTGATTATGATGTTGTTGTTTCTGGTGCTTCTGCTGCTGTTGTTTTTGCTGTTGCTGCTTTTCAGGTTATTTGTTCTGGTCATTGTTGTTGTTGTTGTTTTAAGGTTGCTGCAGCTGCTGTTGCTGTTGTTGTTGCTGCTGCTGCTGTTCAGGTTGTTGTTGTTGCTGCTGCTGCTGCTGCTGCTACTGATGATGATTATGCTGTTGTTGTGATTTTTTTGCTGCTGCTGCTGCTGTTGTTGTTGCAGTTGCTGTAGTTCAGGGTCTTTGTACGGGTAGTTGTTGTTTTTGTAGTTGTTTTCCAGGTTGCTGCTGTTGTTGTTGTTGCTGTTGCTGCTGCTATTGTTCAGGTTTGTTCAGGTCTTTGTTGTTTTTCAGGTTGTTTTTGCTGTTTCTTCTGTTGTTGCTGTTGCTGTTGTTCATGTTCTTTGTTCAGGTCATTGTTGTTGTTGTTTTTCAGGATGTTGTTGTTGCTGCTGCTGCTAGTGATGATGATGATGATGATGTTCAGGTTATTTGTTCATGTGATTGTTATTGTTTTGATGTTGTTTTATTGTTTTATTTTGTTTTATTTCTTTTTCTTTTTCAGGTTGTTGTGTTCCTGCTGCTGTTATTGCTACTGATTATGCTGCTGTTGCTGCTGCTGATGTTGTTGTTGTTGTTGTTGCTGCTGTTGCTGTTGCTATTGTTCAGGTTCTTTGTTCAGGATATTGGTGTTGTTAGTTTTAAGGTTGTTGTTTTTGCTGCTGCTGCTGCTGCTACTGATGATGATGATTATGTTGTTGTTGTTATGTGTTCTTTGCTGCTGCTGCTGCTGTTGTTGCAGTTGCTGTAGTTCAGGTCTTTTGTAAGGGTAGTTGTTGTTGTTGTTTTCCAGGTTGCTGCTGTTGTTGTTGTTGCTGTTGCTGCTGCTATTGTTCAGGTTTGTTTTTCAGGTAGTTGTTGCTGTTGCTGCTGTTGCTGCTGTTTTTTTTGCTGTGGCTGTTGTTCAGGTTATTTGTTCAGGTCATTGTTGTTATTGTTTTTCAGGATGTTGTTATTGCTGCTGCTGCTACTGATGATGATGATGATGATGATGATGTATTGTTCAGGTTATTTGTTCAGGTGATTGTAATGGTTTTATTGTTTTATTTTGTTTGTTTTCTTTTTTTTTTCAGGTTGTTGTGTTGCTGCTGCTGTTGTTGTTACTGTTTCTGTTGTTCAAGTTTGTTTAGGTCATTGTTGTTGTTTCTCAGGTTGTTGTTGTTTTAAGGTTGCTGCTGCTACTATTGCTGTTGTTGCTGCTGCTGCTGTTCAGGTTATTTGTTCAAGTCATTGTTGTTGTTTTCAGGTTGTTGTTGCTGCTACTGATGATGATGATGATGATTATGCTGTTGTTGTTGTAATTCATGTCTGTATTGTTGTTGTTGTTTTTCATATCATTGTTGTTGTTGCCGATGTTTTGTTGTTGTTGTTTGTTGCTGCTGCTGTTGCTATTGTTCAGGTTCTTTGTTCAGGTCTTTGTTGTTTTTCAGGTAGTTTTTGCTGTTGCTGCTGTTGTTGTTGCTGTTGCTGTTGTTCAGGTTTTTTGTTCAGGTCATTGTTGTTGTTGTTTTTTTGGATGTTGCTGCTGTCATTGTTGTTGTTGTTTTTCTGGCTGCTGCTGCTGCTGCTGCTGCTGCTGCTGCTGCTGCTGCTGCTGCTGCTGCTGCTGCTGCTGCTGATGATGATGATGATGATTTTATTGTTGTTTTATTGTTTTATTGTTGTTTTATTTTGTTTGATTTCTTTTTCTTTTTCAGGTTGTTGTGTTGCTACTGCTGTTATTGCTACTGATTATGCTGCTGTTGATGTTGCTGATGTTGTTTTTGTTGTTGCTGCTGCTGTTGCTGTTGCTATTGTTCAGGTTCTTTGTTCAGGATATTGGTGTTGTTAGTTTTAAGGTGGTTGTTGTTGCTGCTGCTGCTACTGATGATGATGATGATTATGCTGTTGTTGTTGTGTGTTTTTTGCTGCTGCTGCAGCTGTTGTTGTTGCAGTTGCTGTTGTTTAGGTTCTTTGTTTAGGTCATTGTTGTTGTTGTTTTTCAGGATGTTGTTGTTGCTACTGATGATGATGATGATGATGATGATGATGTATTGTTCAGGTTATTTGTTCAGGTGATTGTTATTGTTTTGTTGTTGTTTTATTTTGTTTGATTTCTTTTTCTTTTTCAGGTTGTTGTGTTGCTGCTGCTGTTGTTGTTACTGTTTCTGTTGTTCAAGTTTGTTTAGGTCATTGTTGTTGTTTCTCAGGTTGTTGTTGTTTTAAGGTTGCTACTGCTACTGTTGCTGTTGTTGTTGCTGCTGCTGCTGTTCAGGTTATTTGTTCAGGTCATTGTTGTTGTTTTCAGGTTGTTGTTGCTGCTACTGATGATGATGATGATGATGATTATGCTGTTGTTGTTGTAGTTCATGTCTGTATTGTTGTTGTTGTTTTTCATATCATTGTTGTTGTTGTCGATGTTTTGTTGTTGTTGTTTTGTTGCTGCTGCTGTTGCTATTGTTCAGGTTCTTTGTTCAGGTCTTTGTTGTTTTTCAGGTAGTTGTTGCTGCTGTTGTTGTTGCTGTTGTTCAGGTTCTTTGTTCAGGTGATTGTTGTTGTTGTTTTTCAGGATGTTGCTGCTGCTGCTGCTGATGATGATGATGCTATTGTTCAGGTTATTTGTTCAGGTGATTGTAATTGTTTTGTTGTTGTTTTATTGTTTTATTTTGTTTGATTTCTTTTTCTTTCTCATGTTGTTGTGTTTCTGCTGCTGTTATTGCTACTGATTATGCTGTTGTTGCTGCTGTTGTTGCTGCTGCTGCTTCTGCTGCTGCCTTTGTGGTTGCTGTTGTTTAGGTTCTTTGTTCAATTCGTTGTTGTTGTTTTTCAGGTTGTTGCTGGTGCTGCTGCTTTTGTTCAGGTCATTGTTGTTGTTTTTCATGTTGCTGTTGCTCAAGTTCTTTGTTCAGGTCATTGTTGTTGTTTTTAGGTTGTTGTTGCTACTAATGATGTTGATGATAATTATGCTGTTGTTGCTTTTGTTCATGTCTGTATTGTTGTTGTTCACATCATTGTTGTTGTTGTTGTTGCCATTGTTGTAGTTTTGTTGTTGTTGTTTTGTTGCTGCTGTTGCTATTGTTCAGGTTCATTGTTCAGCTGTTTGTTGTTGTTTTTCAGGTTGTTGTTGCTGTTGTTGATTAT
>JAWPHD010025486.1:0-16121 GCA_037043455.1 Cyrtodaria siliqua
TGTGTAAGAATGGAATATGTACGTGTAAGAACGGAATATATATGTGTAAGAACGGAATATATATGTATAAGAACGGAATATATATGTGTAAGAACTCAATATATATGTGTAAGAAGTGAATATATATGTGTAAGAACTGAATATATATGTGTAAAAACTGAATATATATGTGTAAGAACTGAATAAATATGTGTAAGAACGAAATATATATGTGTAAGAATGGAATATATATGTGTAAGAACGGAATATATATATGTGTAAGAACGGAATATATATGTGTAAGAACGGAATATATATGTGTAAGAACTGAATATATATGTGTAAGAACTGAATATATATGCGTAAGAACTGAATATATATGTGTTAGTACGGACTATTTATGTGTAAAAACGGAATATATATGTGTAAGAACGGAATATATATGTGTAAGAACGGAATATATATGTGTAAGAACTGAATATATACGCGTAAGAACTGAATATATATGCGTAAGAACTGAATATATATGTGTAAGAACTGAATATATATGCGTAAGAACGGACTATATGTGTAAGAACGGAATATATATGTGTAAGAACGGAATATGTACGTGTAAGAACGGAATATAAATGTGTAAGTACGGAATATATATGTGTATATATGTGTAAGAACGAAATATATATGTGTAAGAACTGAATATATATGTGTAAGAAGTGAATATATATGTGTAAGAATTGAATATATATGTGTAAGAACGGAATATATATTTGTTAGAACTGAATATATATGTGTAAGAACTGAACATATATGTGTAAGAAATGAATACATATGCGTAAGAACTGAATACATATGCGTAAGAACTGAACATATATGCGTAAGAACTGAATATATATGTGTAAGAACTGAATATATATGGGTAAGAACTGAATATTTATGCGTAAGAACGGAATATATATGCGTAAGAACTAAATATATATGTGTAAGAATGGAATATGTACGTGTAAGAACGGAATATATATGTGTAAGAACGGAATATATATGTATAAGAACGGAATATATATGTGTAAGAACTGAACATATATTTGTAAGAAATGAATATATATGCGTAAGAACTGAATATATATGCGTAATAACTGAAAATATATGCGTAAGAACTGAATATATATCTATAAGAACTGAATATATATGTGTAAGAACTGAATATATATGCATTAGAACTGAATATATATGCGTAAGTACGGAATATATATGCGCAAGAACGGAATATATATGTGTAAGAATGGAATATGTACGTGTAAGAACGGAATATATATGTGTAAGAACGGAATATATATGTATAAGAACGGAATATATATGTGTAAGAACTCAATATATATGTGTAAGAAGTGAATATATATGTGTTAAGAACTGAATATATATGTGTAAGAACGGAATATATATGTGTAAGAATGGAATATATATGTGTAAGAACGGAATATATATGTGTAAGAACGGAATATATATGTGTAAGGACTGAATATATATGTGTAAGAACGGAATATATATGTGTAAGTACGGAATATATATGTGTAAGAATTGAATATATATGCGTAACAACTGAATATATATACGTAAGAACTGAATATATATGTGAAAGAACTGAATATATATGCGTAAGAACTGAATATATATGTGTAAGAACGGAATATATATGTGTAAGAACGGAATATGTACGTGTAAGAACGGAATATATATATGTAAGAGCGGAATATATATGTGTAAGAACGGACTATATATGTGTAAGAACGGAATATATATGTGTAAGAACGGAATATATATGTGTAAGAACTGAATATATATGGGTAAGAACGGAATAGATATGTGTAAAAACGGAATATATATGTGTAAGAACTGAATATATATGTGTAAGAACTGAATTTGTACGTGTAAGAACGGAATATATATGTGTTAGAACTGAACATATATAAGTAAGAAATGAATATATATGCGTCAGAACTGAATATATATGCGTAAGAACTGAATATATATGCGTAAGAACTGAATATATATCTGTAAGAACTGAATATATATGTGTAAGAACTGAATATATATGCGTAAGAACTGAATATATATGCGTAAGAACGGAATATATATGCGTAAGAACGGAATATATATGTGTAAGAATGGAATATGTACGTGTAAGAACGGAATATATATGTGTAAGAACGGAAAATATATTTATAAGAACGGAATATATATGTGTAAAAACTGAATATATATGTGTAAGAAGTGAATATATATGTGTAAGAACTGAATATATATGTGTAAGAACGAAATATATATGTGTAAGAATGGAATATATATGTGTAAGAACGGAATATATATGTGTAAGAACGGAATATATATGTGTAAGAACGGAATATATATGTGTAAGAACTGAATATATATGTGTAAGAACTGAATATATATGCGTAAGAACTGAATATATATGTGTAAGTACGGAATATATATGTGTAAAAACGGAATATATATGTGTAAGAACGGAATATATATTCGTAAGAACGGAATATATATGTGTAAGAACTGAATATATACGCGTAAGAACTGAATATATATGCGTAAGAACTGAATATATATGTGTAAGAACTGAATATATATGCATTAGAACTGAATATATATGCGTAAGTACGGAATATATATGCGCAAGAACGGAATATATATGTGTAAGAATGGAATATGTACGTGTAAGAACGGAATATATATGTGTAAGAACGGAATATATATGTATAAGAACGGAATATATATGTGTAAGAACTCAATATATATGTGTAAGAAGTGAATATATATGCGTAACAACTGAATATATATGCGTAAGAACTGAATATATATGCGTAAGAACTGAATATATATGTGTAAGAACTGAATATATATGCGTAAGAACTGAATATATATGTGTAAGAACGGAATATATATGTGTAAGAACGGAATATGTACGTGTAAGAACGGAATATATATATGTAAGAGCGGAATATATATGTGTAAGAACGGACTATATATGTGTAAGAACGGAATATATATGTGTAAGAACGGAAAATATATTTATAAGAACGGAATATATATGTGTAAAAACTGAATATATATGTGTAAGTAGTGAATATATATGTGTAAGAACTGAATATATATGTGTAAAGAACGAAATATATATGTGTAAGAATGGAATATATATGTGTAAGAACGGAATATATATGTGTAAGAACGGAATATATATGTGTAAGAACGGAATATATATGTGTAAGAACTGAATATATATGTGTAAGAACTGAATATATATGCGTAAGAACTGAATATATATGTGTAAGTACGGAATATTTATGTGTAAAAACGGAATATATATGTGTAAGAACGGAATATATATTCGTAAGAACGGAATATATATGTGTAAGAACTGAATATATACCCGTAAGAACTGAATATATATGCGTAAGAACTGAATATATATGTGTAAGAACTGAATATATATGCATTAGAACTGAATATATATGCGTAAGTACGGAATATATATGCGCAAGAACGGAATATATATGTGTAAGAATGGAATATGTACGTGTAAGAACGGAATATATATGTGTAAGAACGGAATATATATGTATAAGAACGGAATATATATGTGTAAGAACTCAATAGATAGGTGTAAGAAGTGAATATATATGTGTAAGAACTGAATATATATGTGTAAGAACGGAATATATATGTGTAAGAATGGAATATATATGTGTAAGAACGGAATATATATGTGTAAGAACGGAATATATATGTGTAAGGACTGAATATATATGTGTAAGAACGGAATATATATGTGTAAGTACGGAATATATATGTGTAAGAATTGAATATATATGCGTAACAACTGAATATATATGCGTAAGAACTGAATATATATGCGTAAGAACTGAATATATATGTGTAAGAACTGAATATATATGCGTAAGAACTGAATATATATGTGTAAGAACGGAATATATATGTGTAAGAACGGAATATGTACGTGTAAGAACGGAATATATATATGTAAGAGCGGAATATATATGTGTAAGAACGGACTATATATGTGTAAGAACGGAATATATATGTGTAAGAACGGAATATATATGTGTAAGAACTGAATATATATGGGTAAGAACGGAATAGATATGTGTAAAAACGGAATATATATGTGGAAGAACTGAATATATATGTGTAAGAACTGAATATATATGTGTAAGAACTGAATATGTACGTGTAAGAACGGAATATATATGTGTTAGAACTGAACATATATAAGTAAGAAATGAATATATATGCGTCAGAACTGAATATATATGCGTAAGAACTGAATATATATGCGTAAGAACTGAATATATATCTGTAAGAACTGAATATATATGTGTAAGAACTGAATATATATGCGTAAGAACTGAATATATATGCGTAAGAACGGAATATATATGCGTAAGAACGGAATATATATGTGTAAGAATGGAATATGTACTTGTAAGAACGGAATATATATGTGTAAGAACGGAAAATATATTTATAAGAACGGAATATATATGTGTAAAAACTGAATATATATGTGTAAGAAGTGAATATATATGTGTAAGAACTGAATATATATGTGTAAGAACGAAATATATATGTGTAAGAATGGAATATATATGTGTAAGAACGGAATATATATGTGTAAGAACGGAATATATATGTGTAAGAACGGAATATATATGTGTAAGAACTGAATATATATGTGTAGGAACTGAATATATATGCGTAAGAACTGAATATATATGTGTAAGTACGGAATATTTATGTGTAAAAACGGAATATATATGTGTAAGAACGGAATATATATTCGTAAGAACGGAATATATATGTGTAAGAACTGAATATATACGCGTAAGAACTGAATATATATGCGTAAGAACTGAATATATATGTGTAAGAACTGAATATATATGCGTAAGAACGGACTATATGTGTAAGAACGGAATATATATGTGTAAGAACGGAATATGTACGTGTAAGAACGGAATATAAATGTGTAAGTACGGAATATATATGTGAATATATGTGTAAGAACGAAATATATATGTGTAAGAACTGAATATATATGTGTAAGAAGTGAATATATATGTGTAAGAATTGAATATATATGTGTAAGAACGGAATATATATGTGTTAGAACTGAATATATATGTGTAGGAACTGAACATCTATGTGTAAGAAATGAATATATATGCGTAAGAACTGAATACATATGCGTATGAACTGAACATATATGCGTAAGAACTGAATATATATGTGTAAGAACTGAATATATATGCTTAAGAACTGAATATATATGCGTAAGAACGGAATATATATGCGTAAGAACTGAATATATATGTGTAAGAATGGAATATGTACGTGTAAGAACGGAATATATATGTGTAAGAACGGAATATATATGTATAAGAACGGAATATATATGTGTAAGAACTGAACATATATTTGTAAGAAATGAATATATATGCGTAAGAACTGAATATATATGCGTAATAACTGAAAATATATGCGTAAGAACTGAATATATATCTGTAAGAACTGAATATATATGTGTAAGAACTGAATATATATGCATTAGAACTGAATATATATGCGTAAGTACGGAATATATATGCGCAAGAACGGAATATATATGTGTAAGAATGGAATATGTACGTGTAAGAACGGAATATATATGTGTAAGAACTGAATATATATTGTAAGAAGTGAATATATATGTGTAAGAAGTGAATATATATGTGTAAGAACTGAATATTTATGCGTAAGAACGGAATATATATGCGTAAGAACTGAATATATATGCATAAAACTGAATATATATGCGAAAGAACGGAATATATATGCGTAAGAACGGAATATATGTGTAAGAATGGAATATATACGTGTAAAAACGGACTATATATGTGTAAGAACGGAATATATACGTGTAAGAACTGAATATATATGTGTAAGAACTGAATATATATGTGTAAGACCTGAATATATATGCGTAAGAACTGAATATGTAAGTGTAAGAGCGGAATATATATGTGTAAGAACGGAATATGTACGTGTAAGAACGGAATATATATGTGTAAGAACTGAACATATATGTGTAAGAAATGAATATATATGCGTAAGAACTGAATATATATGCGTCAAAACTGAATATATATGTGTAAGAACGGAATATATATGTTCAAGAACGGAATATGTACGTGTAAGAACGGAATATGTACGTGTAAGAACGGAATATATATGTGTAAGAACGGAATATATATGTATAAGAAAGGAATATATATGTGTAAGAAGTGAATATATATGTGTAAGAACGGAATATATATGTGTAAGAACTGAACATATATGTGTAAGAAATGAATATATATGCGTAAGAACTGAATATATATGCGTCAAAACTGAATATATATGTGTAAGAACGGAATATATATGTGTAAGAACGGAATATATACGAACGGAATATGTACGTGTAAGAACGGAATATATATGTGTAAGAACGGAATATATATGTATAAGAAAGGAATATATATATGTAAGAAGTGAATATATATGTGTAAGAACTGAATATATATGTGTAAGAAGCGAATATATATGTGTAAGAATTGAATATATATGTGTAAGAACGGAATATATATGTGTTAGAACTGAATATATATGTGTAAGAACTGAACATATATGTGTAAGAAATGAATATATATGCGTAAGAACTGAATACATATGCGTAAGAACTGAACATATATGCGTAAGAACAGAATATATATGTGTAAGAACTGAATATATATGCTTAAGAACTGAATATATATGCGTAAGAACGGAATATATATGCGTAAGAACTGAATATATATGTGTAAGAAAGGAATATGTACGTGTAAGAACGGAATATATATGTGTAAGAACGGAATATATATGTATAAGAACGGAATATATATGTGTAAGAACTGAACATATATTTGTAAGAAATGAATATATATGCGTAAGAACTGAATATATATGCGTAATAACTGAAAATATATGCGTAAGAACTGAATATATATCTGTAAGAACTGAATATATATGTGTAAGAACTGAATATATATGCATTAGAACTGAATATATATGCGTAAGTACGGAATATATATGCGCAAGAACGGAATATATATGTGTAAGAATGGAATATGTACGTGTAAGAACGGAATATATATGTGTAAGAACGGAATATATATGTATAAGAACGGAATATATATGTGTAAGAACTCAATATGTATGTGTAAGAAGTGAATATATATGTGTAAGAACTGAATATATATGTGTAAGAACGGAATATATATGTGTAAGAATGGAATATATATGTGTAAGAACGGAATATATATGTGTAAGAACGGAATATATATGTGTAAGAACTGAATATATATGTGTAAGAACGGAATATATATGTGTAAGTACGGAATATATATGTGTAAGAATTGAATATATATGCGTAAGAACTGAATATATATGCGTAAGAACTGAATATATATGCGTAAGAACTGAATATATATGTGTAAGAACTGAATATATATGCGTAAGAACGGAATATATATGTGTAAGAACGGAATATATATGTGTAAGAACGGAATATGTACGTGTAAGAACGGAATATATATATGTAAGAGCGGAATATATATGTGTAAGAACGGAATATATATGTGTAAGAACGGAATATATATGTGTAAGAACGGAATATATATGTGTAAGAACGGAATATATATGTGTAAGAACTGAATATATATGTGTAAGAACGGAATATATATGTGTAAAAACGGAATATATATGTGTAAGAACTGAATATATATGTGTAAGAACTGAATATATATGTGTAAGAACTGAATATATATGCGTAAGAACTGAATATGTAAGTGTAAGAGCGGAATATATATGTGTAAGAACGGAATATGTACGTGTAAGAACGGAATATATATGTGTAAGAACTGAACATATATGTGTAAGAAATGAATATATATGCGTAAGAACTGAATATATATGCGTCAAAACTGAATATATATGCGTTAGAACTGAATATATATCTGTATATATCTGTAAGAACTGAATATATATGTGTAAGAACTGAATATATATGCGTAAGAACGGAATATATATGTGTAAGAAGTGAATATATATGTGTAAGAACTGAATATATATGTGTAAGAACGGAATATATATGTGTAAGTATGGAATATATATGTGTAAGAACTGAATATATATATGCGTAAGAACTGAATATGTATGCGTAAGAACTGAATATATATGCGTAAAAACGGAATATATATGTGTAAGAACGGAATATATATGTGTAAGAACGGAATAGGTACGTGTAAGAACGGAATATGTACGTGTAAGAACGGAATATATATGTGTAAGAACGGAATATATATGTATAAGAACGGAATATATATGTCTAAGAAGTGAAGATATATGTGTAAGAACTGAATATATATGTGTAAGAACGGAATATATATGTGTAAGTATGGAATATATATGTGTAAGAACTGAATATATATGCGTAAGAACTGAATATATATGCGTAAGAACGGAATATATATGTGTAAGAACGGAGAATATGTACGTGTAAGAACAGAATATATATGTGTAAGAATGGAGAATATGTACGTGTAAGAACAGAATATATATGTGTAAGAATGGAATATATATGTGTATATATGTGTGAGAACGGAATATATATGTGTAAGAACTGAATATATATGTGTAAGAAGTGAATATATATGTGTAAGAAGTGAATATATATGTGTAAGAACTGAATATATATGTGTAAGAACTGAATATTTATGCGTAAGAACGGAATATATATGCGTAAGAACTGAATATATATGCATAAAACTGAATATATATGCGAAAGAACGGAATATATATGCGTAAGAACGGAATATATATGTGTAAGAACTGAATATATATGTGTAAGAAATGAATATATATGCGTAAGAACTGAATACATATGCGTAAGAACTGAACATATATGCGTAAGAACTGAATATATATCTGTAAGAACTGAATATATATGTGTAAGAACTGAATATATATGCATTAGAACTGAATATATATGCGTAAGTACGGAATATATATGCGCAAGAACGGAATATATATGTGTAAGAATGGAATATGTACGTGTAAGAACGGAATATATATGTGTAAGAACGGAATATATATGTATAAGAACGGAATATATATGTGTAAGAACTCAATATATATGTGTAAGAAGTGAATATATATGTGTAAGAACTGAATATATATGTGTAAGAACGGAATATATATGTGTAAGAATGGAATATATATGTGTAAGAACGGAATATATATGTGTAAGAACGGAATATATATGTGTAAGAACTGAATATATATGTGTAAGAACGGAATATATATGTGTAAGTACGGAATATATATGTGTAAGAATTGAATATATATGCGTAAGAACTGAATATATATGCGTAAGAACTGAATATATATGCGTAAGAACTGAATATATATGTGTAAGAACTGAATATATATGCGTAAGAACTGAATATATATGTGTAAGAACGGAATATATATGTGTAAGAACGGAATATGTACGTGTAAGAACTGAATATATATATGTAAGAGCGGAATATATATGTGTAAGAACGGAATATATATGTGTAAGAACGGAATATATATGTTTAAGAACGGAATATATATGTGTAAGAACTGAATATATATGTGTAAGAACGGAATATATATGTGTAAGTACGGAATATATATGTGTAACAATTGAATATATATGCGTAAGAACTGAATATATATGTGTAAGAACGGAATATATATGTGTAAGAACGGAATATATATGTGTAAGAATGGAATATATATGTGTAAGAACGGAATATATATGTGTAAGAACGGAATATATATGTGTAAGAACTGAATATATATGTGTAAGAACGGAATATATATGTGTAAGTACGGAATATATATGTGTAACAATTGAATATATATGCGTAAGAACTGAATATATATGCGTAAGAACTGAATATATATGCGTAAGAACTGAATATATATGTGTAAGAACTGAATATATATGCGTAAAAACGGAATATATATGTGTAAGAACGGAATATATATGTGTAAGAACGGAATATGTACGTGTAAGAACGGAATATATATATGTAAGAGCGGAATATATATGTGTAAGAACGGAATATATATGTGTAAGAACGGAATATATATGTGTAAGACCGGAATATATATGTGTAAGAACTGAATATATATGTGTAAGAACGGAATATGTATGTGTAAAAACGGAATATATATGTGTAAGAACTGAATATATATGTGTAAGAACTGAATATATATGTGTAAGAACTGAATATATATGTGTAAGAACTGAATATATATGCGTAAGAACTGAATATGTAAGTGTAAGAGCGGAATATATATGTGTAAGAACGGAATATGTACGTGTGAGAACGGAATATATATGTGTAAGAACTGAACATATATGTGTAAGAAATGAATATATATGCGTAAGAACTGAATATATATGCGTCAAAACTGAATATATATGAGTAAGAACTGAATATATATCTGTATATATCTGTAGGAACTGAATATATATGTGTAAGAACTGAATATATATGCGTAAGAACGGAATATATATGTGTAAGAACTGAATATATATATGCGTAAGAACTGAATATATATGCGTAAGAACTGAATATATATGTGTAAGAACTGAATATATATGCGTAAAAATGGAATATATATGTGTAAGAACGGAATATATATGTGTAAGAACGGAATAGGTACGTGTAAGAACGGAATATGTACGTGTAAGAACGGAATATATATGTGTAAGAACGGAATATATATGTATAAGAACGGAATATATATGTCTAAGAAGTGAAGATATATGTGTAAGAACTGAATATATATGTGTAAGAACGGAATATATATGTGTAAGTATGGAATATATATGTGTAAGAACTAAATATATATGCGTAAGAACTGAATATATATGCGTAAGAACGGAATATATATGTGTAAGAACGGAGAATATGTACGTGTAAGAAAAGAATATATATGTGTAAGAATGGAGAATATGTACGTGTAAGAACAGAATATATATGTGTAAGAATGGAATATATATGTGTATATATGTGTGAGAACGGAATATATATGTGTAAGAACTGAATATATATGTGTAAGAAGTGAATATATATGTGTAAGAAGTGAATATATATGTGTAAGAACTGAATATATATGTGTAAGAACTGAATATTTATGCGTAAGAACGGAATATATATGCGTTAGAACTGAATATATATGCATACAACTGAATATATATGCGAAAGAACGGAATATATATGCGTAAGAACGGAATATATGTGTAAGAATGGAATATATACGTGTAAGAACGGAATATATATGTGTAAGAACGGAATATATACGTGTAAGAACTGAATATATATGTGTAAGAACTGAATATATATGTGTAAGAACTGAATATATATGCGTAAGAACTGAATATGTAAGTGTAAGAGCGGAATATATATGTGTAAGAACGGAATATGTACGTGTAAGAACGGAATATATATGTGTAAGAACTGAACATATATGT
Organism: Cyrtodaria siliqua; assembly: GCA_037043455.1. Taxonomy (NCBI): domain Eukaryota; kingdom Metazoa; phylum Mollusca; class Bivalvia; order Adapedonta; family Hiatellidae; genus Cyrtodaria; species Cyrtodaria siliqua. The sequence goes on from JAWPHD010025486.1 coordinate 11,633, forward strand.
GTAAGAAATGAAAATATATGCGTAAGAACTGAATATATATGCGTCAAAACTGAATATATATGCGTAAGAACTGAATATATATCTGTATATATCTGTAAGAACTGAATATATATGTGTAAGAACTGAATATATATGCGTAAGAACGGAATATATATGTGTAAGAACGGAATATATATGTGTAAGAACGGAATATATATGTGTAAGAACGGTATATATATGTGTAAAAACGGAATATATATGTTTAAGAACTGAATATATATGTGTAAGAACTGAATATATATGTGTAAGAACTTTATATATATGTGTAAGAACTGAATATATATGTGTAAGAACTGAATATATATGTGTAAGAACTGAATATATATGCCTAAGAACTGAATATGTACGTGTAAGAACGGAATATATATGTGTAAGAACGGAATATGTACGTGTAAGAACGGAATATATATGTGTAAGAACTGAACATATATGTGTAAGAAATGAATATATATGCGTAAGAACTGAATATGTATGCGTAAGAACTGAATATATATGCGTAAGAACTGAATATATATCTGTAAGAACAGAATATATATGTGTAAGAATGGAATATATATGTGTATATATGTGTGAGAACGGAATATATATGTGTAAGAAGTGAATATATATTGTTAGAAGTGAATATATATGTGTAAGAAGTGAATATATATGCGTAAGAACGGAATATATATGCGTAAGAACTGAATATATATGCATAAAACTGAATATATATGCGAAAGAACGGAATATATATGAGTAAGAACGGAATATATGTGTAAGAATGGAATATATACGTGTAAGAACGGACTATATATGTGTAAGAACGGAATATATACGTGTAAGAACTGAATATATATGTGTAAGAACTGAATATATATGTGTAAGACCTGAATATATATGCGTAAGAACTGAATATGTAAGTGTAAGAGCGGAATATATATGTGTAAGAACGGAATATGTACGTGTAAGAACGGAATATATATGTGTAAGAACTGAACATATATGTGTAAGAAATGAATATATATGCGTAAGAACTGAATATATATGCGTCAAAACTGAATATATATGTGTAAGAACGGAATATATATGTGTAAGAACGGAATATGTACGTGTAAGAACGGAATATGTACGTGTAAGAACGGAATATATATGTGTAAGAACGGAATATATATGTATAAGAAAGGAATATATATGTGTAAGAAGTGAATATATATGTGTAAGAACTGAATATATATGTGTAAGAACGGAATATATATGTGTAAGAAATGAATATATATGTGTAAGAACTGAATATATATATGCGTAAGAACTGAATATATATGCGTAAGAACTGAATAAATATGTGTAAGAACTGAATATATATGCGTAAAAACGGAATATATATGTGTAAGAACGGAATGTATATGTGTAAGAACGGAATATGTACGTGTAAGAACGGAATATATGTGTAAGAACGGAATATATATGTGTATATATGTGTAAGAACTGAATATATATGTGTAATAAATGAATATATGTGTGTAAGAAGTGAATATATATGTGTAAGAACGGAATATATATGTGTAAGAACTGAATATGTACGTGTAAGAACGGAATATATATATGTGTAAGAACTGAACATATATACGTAAGAAATGAATATATATGCGTCAGAACTGAATATATATGCGTAAGAACTGAATATATATGCGTAAGAACTGAACATATATCTGTAAGAACTGAATATAAATGTGTAAGAACTGAATATATATGCGTAAGAACTGAATATATATGCGTAAGAACGGAATATATATGCGTAAGAACGGAATATATATGTGTAAGAATGGAATATGTACGTGTAAGAACGGAATATATATATGTAAGAACGGAAAATATATGTATAAGAACGGAATATATATGTGTAAGAACTGAATATATATGTGTAAGAAGTGAATATATATGTGTAAGAACTGAATATATATGTGTAAGAACGAAATATATATGTGTAAGAATGGAATATATATGTGTAAGAACGGAATATATATGTGTAAGAACGGAATATATATGTGTAACAACGGAATATATATGTGTAAGAACTGAATATATATGTGTAAGAACTGAATATATATGCGTAAGAACTGAATATATATGTGTAAGAACGGAATATTTATGTGTAAAAACGGAATATATATGTGTAAGAACGGAATATATATGTGTAAGAACGGAATATATATGTGTAAGAACTGAATATATATGCTTAAGAACTGAATATATATGCGTAAGAACTGAATATATATGTGTAAGAACTGAATATATATGCGTAAGAACGGAATATATATGTGTAAGAACGGAATATGTACGTGTAAGAACTGAATATAAATGTGTAAGAACGGAATATATATGTGTATATATGTGTAAGAACGAAATATATATGTGTAAGAACTGAATATATATGTGTAAGAACGGAATATATATGTGTAAGAACGGAATATATATGTGTAAGAACGGAATATGTACGTCAAAGAACGGAATATATATGTGTAAGAACTGAACATATATGTGTAAGAAATGAATATATATGCGTAAGAACTGAATACATATGCGTAAGAACTGAATATATATGCGTAAGAACTAAATATATATGTGTAAGAACTGAATATATATGCGTAAGAACTGAATATATATGCGTAAGAACGGAATATATATGGGTAAGAACTGAATATATATGTGTAAGAATGGTATATGTACGTGTATGAACGGAATATATATGTGTAAGAACGGAATATATATGTATAAGAACGGAATATATATGTGTAAGAACTGAACATATATGTGTAAGAAATGAATATATATGCGTAAGAACTGAATATAAATGCATAATAACTGAATATATATGCGTTAGTACGGAATATATATGCGTAAGAACGGAATATATATGTGTAAGAATGGAATATGTACGTGTAAGAACGGAATATATATGTGTAAGAACGGAATATATATGTATAAGAACGGAATATATATGTGTAATAAGTGAATATATATGTGTAAGAACGGAATATATATGTGAGGGAATGGAATATATATGTGTAAGAACGGAATATATATGTGTAAGAACGGAATATATATGTGTAAAAACTGAATATATATGTGTAAGAACGGAATATATATGTGTAAGTACGGAATATGTATGTGTAAGAATTGAATATATATGCGTAAGAACTGAATATGTACGTGTAAGAACGGAATATATATGTGTAAGAACGGAAATGTACATGTAAGAACGGAATATATATGTGCAAGAACTGAACATATATGTGTAAGAAATGAATATATATGCGTTAGAACTAAATATATATGCGTAAGAACTGAATATATATGCGTAAGAACTGAATATATATCTGTAAGAACTGAATATATATGTGTAAGAACTGAATATATATGCGTAAGAACGGTATATATATGCGTAAGAACGGAATATATATGTGTAAGAAAGGAATATATATGCGTAAGAACTGAATATATATGCGTAAGAACGGAATACATATGCGTAAGGACTGAATATATATGCGTAAGAATTGAATATATATGCGTACGAACTGAATATATATGTGTAAGAACGGAATATATATGTGTAAAAACTGAATATATATGTGGAAGAACTGAATATACATGTGCAAGAACTGTATATATATGCGTAAGAACGGAATATATATGTGTAAGCACGGAATATATATGTGTAAGAACGGAATATATATGTGTAAAAACAGAATATATATGTGTAAGAACGGAATATATATGTGCAAGAACGGAATATATATGTTTAAGAACGAAATATATATGTGTTAAGAATTGAATATATATGTGTAAGAACTGAATACAAATGTTTAAGAACTGAACATATATGCGTAAGAACTGAATATATATCCGTAAGAACTGAATGTATATGCGTAAGAACTGAATATATATGCGTAAGAACTGAATATATATGCGTAAGAACGGAATATATATGCGTAATAACTGAATATATATGCGTAAGAAATGAATATATATGCGTAAGAACGGAATATATATGCGTAAGAACTGAATATAGATGCGTAAGAACGGAATATATGTGTAAGAACGAAATATATATGTGTAAGTACTGAATATAAATGTGTAAGAACGGAATATATGTGTAAGAATATATATGCGTAAGAACTGAATATATATGCGTAAGAACTGAATATATATGCGAAAGAACGGAATATATATGCGTAAGAACGGAATATATATGTGTAAGAACGGAATATGTACGTGTAAGAACGAAATATATATGTGTAAGAACGGAATATATATGTGTAAGAACGGAATATATATGTGTAAGAACTGAATAAATATGTGTAAGAAGTGAATATATATTTTTTAAGAACTGAATATATATGTGTAAGAACGGAATATATATGTGTAAGAACGGAATATATATGTTTAAGAACGGAATATATATGTGTAAAAC
>JAWPHD010025487.1:0-16120 GCA_037043455.1 Cyrtodaria siliqua
ATGGGCAACATTTCTGTAAAGTTTCATGAATATCCATCCAGTAGTTTCAGAGGAGTAGTCGCTACAAATAAAAGTTTACGGACAGACGGACGGACGGACGGACGGACGGACAGACAGACGGACGACGGACGCCGCACCACGGCATAAGCTCTGCTGATCTCTGATCAGAAGAGCTAAAAAACAACATACCAGTATAGTTTGCAGCTTGTTTCTTTTGTTTTTATTTTCTCTAATTTTATCGCGATCGCTTTCAGTCTTCCTTTATGATTTGGTGTTTATTCGTTGATTTAGGTGTAAATTTAATAACAAATCAACTTTTATTAAAAAATCTAAGAATATAGCTCTGGACCAGCTTATTTCAGAACCTTTCTTTTAGAAAAATCATATTTTATTATATTCCTGTTTATTCGTTGATTTGGGTGTAAATTTAATAACAAATCAACGTTTATTAAAAAATCTCAGAATATAGCTCTGGACCAGCTTATTTCAGCACCTTGTGGTAGTATTTCATATTTTATTATATTCGTGTTTATTTGTTGATTTGGGTGTAATTTTGATAACAAATCAACTTTTATTCAAAAATCTCAGAATATAACACTGGACCAGCTTATTTCAGCACCTTGCGGTAGGAGTTTTTCATATATGTATTTTGGGGTTGTTGGGTCAAATCTCGATTGGAATGAAAAATTTGGTCCAAAAACCCTATGATACATTTTGGGGTTGTTGGGTGTAATTTTGATAACAAATCAACTTTTATTCAAAAATCTTAGAATATAACATTGGACCAGCTTATTTCAGCACCTTGTGGTAGGAGTTTTATAAAAATAATCATATTTTTGTTGATTTCGTGTTTATTCGTTGATTTGGGTGTAATTTTGATAACAAATCAACAAATTCATTTTGTTTTAAAGAAACATTTTATAATTATAAAGATTACAAAAAACGCAGAATCAGACTATTTTTGGGTGTAATTTTGATAACTATTTAAAAAATCTAGGAGCGCCTGTAACATGCTAAATAACCAGTTAAATTGACTTAATTTTATGTGGTGGTTTTAGATTATTTGGGGTGATTTGGTTATGGTCCAGAACGCCACTAAAAATTGTGTGTGTTGATTTTAGATTATTTGGGGTGATTTGGTTTGTGGTCCAGAACCCCCAAAATACATATATATCATCCTAATGTTAGTGTAAGTTGCAACCGTTCAATCTTTGTTGAGTTTGTTTTAATTATTAATAATAACAAATAGTGTGGGCAGTGGTAATTATGTAATCATTTCCAGTTTTGTTCTGTGAGCTACCGGTAGTTAGCTAGTCAGAATGTGTCGAGTTGCAGTAGGTAAGTTGCAGCTGGTGTCACTGTCTTAAAGTACATGTATATATCTGATGATTGCCACAGGCTGCTGTTCTGTTTAAACTAAACTGTTTTCTTGTTCACTATTAAAAGCAAAACAAAATATGCATGTTCTTTTAAAGTTTTATTAACATCATGACTTATGTATAAATAGTTTGAATGGCAAACACATACATTACAGAAGGAAAACTAATCTAGTTAAGTTTCGATTAATAATCGAAGATTGATTGAAATGCACAGTCCAATTATTTTCAATGATCGATTGTGAATTTAAACTGATTAAGAAACACTATGTGTGACCTTGACATTAGGGACCTGGCGCTGAGTTGCGACACACCGTCTCATGGTGGTGAACATTTGTGTATAATTGAAATTTACAGGACACCACCTTTTAAGGGTGACCTCTAGTGAATATCAGTATAACAAGAATTTTTAATTTCCCAGTTTTTTATGAAGACTAACATATTACTATTTAGTTTCTGGAAAAATAATGATGTGCTGGTGATTTAACTTTTTAGCAATATTAATCTTTTAGTAATACATCCCTAAAGCCCAAAGTGAGGTTTTTAAATTCAGAATCAGCTGAAAATTGGGTATGGCTTTAGAAATCACCCAATATTTTAGATAAAAAAAAGAAGCAAATGAAAAAAAGTTATGAGAAGCTAAACAGGTATCAATACACAAGTAAGAAAACCCTTAAAATGATAAAAATAGGAGAAATCTTTGAAGTTTTCAATTCCAGCACACCTTCTAATGAAACAAAAAAAATCACAGAAATTTGCATTTTTGGGCTATAATAGAGAATTATAAGGTTATCAAATAAATGTGATAAAAGGTATAGGTCTGTGTTCATCTAAAAGAGTTAACAATTAAAAATCTTAAAGACCCATCATTTTATTACAGAAAAAGATAGATATATGTGCTTTGGTTTTATTTATTATATCAAAAGTCATTTAAATGACAGGCATACATACACCTGATATACAAACATCACATCTAACTGAATTACAAACAGTGTATCAGTATATAATATACAAACTATGACCAAAATACGTTAAAAGAGATGTTGATTTACCCCACCAACTTCATTTACCCGACTGTTGTGTTTGCTTGTGTATACTAAAAATAGCATCTGCCATGTTTAGAATTAAAATTAACGTTAACACAGTGTTATATCAAATACAAATAATCTATCTCTAAATGTGATATATCACACAATATACAATAGTTTGTCAATCAGAAGCATGTCGTGTTTTCAGCCCTCATGAAATAATTCCTGCCCATATGATCTCAAAACTGTGGAAAAGTGTGCTATATACAATTATTATGAATAAATCAAACCCTAAGCCTGGTATGTCACAATATACCAAAGTTTAGATATCAGATGTGTAGGAATTATATCTCGAGGCTAAAGCCCTCAGGCACATATAGGGTCTCAGGGATGATACAGTGGCTGATATGAAAACTGACATATAATAATCTATAATTATCGAACCTACATCAATGTGTGGGGTTCATGATTGTGAACATGTATACTAAGTATCAAGGATGTACGACTATGATTTTGGAACATCTTCCCACTTTTTACAACATCCATACGCGTTGCGCGAAAATATGCGCAGATCACGCTAATTCGTCACCAGAGGGCACCCTTAAGCAATGACCTTCAATGTATATGTGTGACCTTAACGGTAGGAACCTTAGTGACCTTGATGGTAGGAATGTGGCTCCGAGTTGCAACACATCATCTCAAGGTGATAAACATTTGTGTATAATTGTATTGGAATCCAATAATAGATTTGGAATTTCTAGTCCAGACACAACATTTTAAGCAATTACCTTCAAAGTATATGTATGACCTTGCTCTTAGTCACAACACATTGTCTCATGGTGGTGAACATTTATGTATGGTATTATTGCAATCCAATGATAGATAATAGAACTTTTAAGCAATGACCTTCATAAAATGTGTGACTTTTGTTTTCTACCCATGACTTTAATTGAACATTATACTCCATGTTTAGGAATTCTGAGATGATCAGTGTTCCCATTTGTAAATAAATATACCTTCAATTTCAAAATATGCACTTATTATTATAAATGTATATATACTTACAGGAGGTTTGTGTTGTACTTTGTTCATTTGGAGTCCATCATCATGTTTCTTGTCTTTTTTATGTTTGGCCATTAGCTCTAAAATACTTATCTCGGCTGGAAATAGATGTTCAATTAATTTATGAGCATTTTCTGTTGCATTTAAAAGCTATCGGAGGTTATTTGAATAAAGGATTTCATATTTTTAACTTCCATCAAACTATGAAGACAATCACTGAAACTTCCAAGTAAAAGTTTCACATTATCTTTGAACATAATGAGATTATCTTCACAATGAAAACAATTACAAAATGTTATTTGTCATATTCGACCCTTCATTAAATCTCTAATAATTTCAAGACAAAATACACCATGGCCAATAGTCTGTAATCTAATGTGGTGATTCCTCCCCTGCTACTGCTACTACTACTACTACCACTGCTGCCACTACTACTACTGCTACTACTACTATTACTACCACAACTACTACCTCCACCTCCCACACACCCAAGGGTGAATTTTGATGATCCCATTATAGATACCTTATATATAAAGGAATCTTAGGATTGCATTTGGGGTCACTGAGTTCAAGGTCACTGTTTCTAAAAATAGAAAAATGATTTCTGCTCGGAAAACCTGGTTTTCGTGGAATTTCCACATTTCTTGTTCTAAAACGATCAGCAGGACAGTATGTTGGTCTTTGACGAAAATCATTTTGATTCGACGTTAAACATGGCTGCCAGCGGCCTTCTTTGTTAACATAGAGTTATATAGTAAATACTTGTAGCGACTGCTTCTCTGAAAAAACTGGATGGACATCCATGAAACTTTACAGGAATGTTGCTCCTAATGTCTAGAGTTAATTAAAAACTTGCAGCGACTACTCCTCTGAAACTACTTGACGCATGTTCATGAAACTTCACAGGAATGTTGCTCTTGATGTCCAATTGATCCTAGCAAAATTTCAGGTCGGTCGGAAATTCAAGATTGCCGCCACTGCTAAAAATAGATTTTTTAAAAAACAAGTTTGTAGCGACTACTTCCTCAGAACTATAAGTGATATTCATATGGGACTTTTTCTAAAACGATCAGCATGACCTGAGGTTGGTCATTGTCGAAAATCATTTTAATTCAACGTTAAACATGGCTGCCAGCGTCTATCTTTGTTAACATAGAGTTATATAGTAAAAGTGTGTAGCGACTACTCCTCTGAAACTACTTGACGGATATTACATGAAACTTTACAGGAATGTTGCTCTTGATATCTAGTTGATCCTAGCAAAATTTCAGGTCATATAGTAAAAGTGTGTAGCGACTACTCCTCTGAAACTACTTGACGGATTTTACATGAAACTTCACAGGAATGTTGCTCTTGATATCTAGTTGATCCTAGCAAAATTTCAGGTCAGCCGGAAATTCAAGATGGCCACCATGGCTAAAAATATATTTTAAAAACCAAATTTGTAGCGACTACTTCTTGAAAACTATAAGTGATATTGATATGGGACTTTTTCTAAAATGATCAGCATGACATGATGTTGTTCCGTGTTGAAAATTATTTTGATTCAACATTAAACATGGCTGCAGCAGCCATCTTTGTTTACAGTGTTATATAGTAAAACTAGAAATGTGTCCATAGGACACAGATGCCCCCGGTATTGATAAATTGAGCAGAAATAGAACTTGACCTGTATTTTATAATTACAAAATGACACGCCAAATATGAAATTAAAACATGGACCCTTTCAAAAGTTATTGAGCGGAAACCAATTTGTCGCAGAAAATTAGGTCGAAAAGGGGTCACAACTCCTGCGTGGCCAAGTTTGACACCAGGGTCACCATTTGAACAAACTTGGTAGAGGACCATAAGCTTATAGCAAATAGCAAATGCAAAATATTAAACCTCTGACTTGCAGTTCCAGAGAAGAAGATTTTTTTCAGTTTTTCCCTATACAAGCCTATGTAAAACTGTGACCCTTGGGGCGGGGCCAAATGTGACCCCAGGGTCACCATTTGAACAAAATTGGTAGAGGACCATGAGCTTATAGCAAAAGCAAAATATTAAACCTCTGGCTATTGCAGTTTCAGAGAAGAAGATTTTTTAAGTTTTTCCCTATACATATCTATGTAAAACTGTGAGCCCCGGGGCGGGGACAAATTTGACCCCAGGGTCACCATTTGAACAAACTAAGTAGAGAACTATAAGCTGATGCTACATGTAATACATGAGAGCTCAGTGCCATGTGGTTCCAGAGAAGAAGATTTTTTTCAGTTTTTCCCTATACAAGCCTATGTAAAACTGTGACCCCCGGTGTGGAGCCAAATGTGACCCCTGGGTCACCATTTGAACAAACTTGGTAGAGGACCGTAAGCTTATAGCAAATGCAAAATATTAAACCTCTGGCTCTTGCAGTTTCAGAGAAGAATATTTTTTTTAAAAAAATCCTATATAAGTCTATGTAAAACTGTGACCCCCGGGGCGGGGACAAATTTGACCCCAGGGTCACCATTTGAACAAACTTAGTAGAGGACCATAAGCTGATGCTACATGAAATACATGAGACCTCTGTGCCTTGTGGTTTCAGAGGAGAAGATTTTTTAAAGTTTTTTCCTACATGTCTATATGAAAACATGCAAAATCTCAATATACAAACTTTGGACCCCCGGGGCATGGCCATTTTTGACCCCGGGGACTTCATTTGAACAAACTTGATAGTCTAGACATTGGCGATCATTTTAAAAGAAAAACTGTTGAAATCTGTCCAGCGGTTCTTGAGAAGAAGATTTTTTAAGGTTTCAACCATATATGGTAATGGCGGCCATCTTGGATGTCGCGCTGACCTAATTTTAACAAATCTAAAAAGCATTCATCTAAGGATCATCCACGTGAAGTTTGGTCAAAATTGGCCAAGCAGTTTCAGAGGAGAAGTTGTTTGAAGCAAAAGTTAACGACGACGGACGACGGACGACAGACGACGGACGACGGACGACGGACGAAGAGTGATCCTAATAGCTCACCTTTGAGCCTTCGGCTCAGGTGAGCTAAAAACATACAAAACCTCAATATACAAACTTTGGACCCCCAGGGCACGGCCATTTTTGACCCCGTGGACTTTATTTGAACAATCTTGATAGTCTAGGCGTTGGCGATCATTTTAAAAGAAAAACTGCTGAAATCTGTCCAGCGGTTCTGGAGAAGAAGATTTTTTAAGGTTTCAACCATATATGGTAATGGCAGCCATCTTGGATGTAGCGCTGACCTAATTTTAACAAATCTAAAAAGCATTCATCTAAGGATCATCCATGTGAACTTTGGTCAAAATTAGCCAAGCGGTTTCTGAGGAGAAGTTATTTGAAGAAAAGTTAACGGACGGACGACGGACGGACGGACGGACGACGGAAGACGGACAACACACCATCCCATAAGCTCTGCTGGCCCTTGGCCAGTAGAGCTAAAAATGAGTATTTAACCCATATAATGACCTTCAGTGTGACCTTGACCTTTATATTTTAGTATGGTCATGTCGATGGTGTCAATATGAGTATACACTGAAAGTTTGATGAAGAAATATCAAGAAATGAGAGTTATAGCCAACGTTAAGTTTTTTAGTGAAGAAAAAATGAGTACTTAACCCATATAATGACATTAAGTGTGACCTTGACCTTTATATTTTAGTATGGTCATGTCTATGTTGTCATGATGAGTATATATTGAAAGTTTGATTAAGAAATATCAAGAAAACAGAAAGCTATAGCAAATGTTGTTTTCGTGAAGAAAAAATGAGCACTTAACCCATATAATGACCTTTAGTGTGGCCGTGACCCTTATATTTTAGTATGGTCATGTTGATGTTGTCATGATGATTATATATTGAAAGTTTGATGAAGAAATATCAAGAAATGAGAAAGTTAAAGCCAACGTTAAGTTTTCGTGACTGACTGACTGACTGACTGACTGGACGGACGGACGGACGGACGGACGGACGGACGGACGGCAAAGTGATCTCCATGTATCGCATTTTTATTCGTAAAGGCGACACAAAAATTAAATAAAATTTTGAGCTTTCGTTTTTTCTTCTTATTCTACCATAAGTTAAAGTATATTATTGGTGCAATATAATCAACAGTTAGTAATATGCAAACACAATTTGCTTTATACTATTCTTTTAAATATTAATGATTGAACAAATGCAGATTTTGTAGAAAAACGACAGGAACACCACAAGTTTTTAAAGAATCAGGATTGCCGTGTCTCCCTTTAATCGGGAAAGGCAGAAGATCAACAGTTCTACTACATTCTCCAGCAATGGTGTGGTTAGCTAAATAAGCAGAAGTCTTTAACCACGGAAAGGCAGAAGATCAACAGTTCTGTTGCATTTGTCCTTCTCCAGCAATGGTGTGGTTAGATATTTAAAGTATTGCTATAATTCAATCACCAGACAAGGATATCGTTGGAAGCTTTGTCTGCAGGAACTAGAACAAATTTAAATTCAGTATGAATTTCAAAATTCCCTTCCTAAGGTGACATAAATTGTAAGATGATGGTGGAGAGGAATTTTGACTAGTAAAATTGTATGCTTAATTCGACAATTTCATTATTAGTACCAATAATATTACATGACATTATTAGTAACCACAATATTAGAAACATGTTACAACTTACTTTGAATACAGTCCAGCTCATCAATACAGACATTGACCCATCTTCGAAGAAGGGTGATGTAATAATCTCTCTGAAACAGCAAGCAATTTATTTGTTTTGTACTATTTTATTTATTATAATGTAATATCTAGATCTAGAGGTGTAAAGATACTCGAATATTCGATGAATCGAAAAAGTCCGAGGTTATTTAGGGACTCGAGGCACAACAATTATTATTGGTACTGCTCATTCCTGCCAAGTTTCAGTGAAATCCAGCCAGGGGTTCAGGAAAAATAGTCTGGATAATATTTGTGTATAAACAGTCATAACTCTGTCAAAAATCATTGAACCGGAACACGTCAATGACATGCACAACTAGGCTTGGTACTGATCATTCCTGCTAAGTTTCGTTGAAATCCAGCCAGGGATTCAGGAGAACTAGTCTATACAAAGGAACATGGCGATATTCACAACTAGGTTTGGTACTCATTATCCCCGTCAAGATTCGCTGAAGTCTGTCCAGGAGTTCAGAAGTTTGAATAAAGTCTGGATAAAGTTTGAGTATTAAAAACCTTTAAAGGGCCATATCTCCACCAAAAATCATTCAACTGGAACAATCATGTTGACGATATGCAAAACTAGGCTTAATACTGATTATCCTTGCCAAGTTTCGTTGAAATCTGGCCGGGGTTCAGCAGAACTAGTCCATACAAAATTTATGTATTAAAACCTTTCAAGGACCATAAATCCGCCTAAAATCTTTCAACTGGAACACGGTTATGAAATGCACAACTAGGCTTGGTACTGATCATCCCTGCAACTTTTCGCTGAAATCCGTCTAGTAGTTCAGAGTTCAGAGGAGACTAGTCTGGACAAGTTTGTGAATTAAAACCTTTAAAGGGCCATAACTCCGCTAAACAAGAGGACCGTGGACGCTCTACTGCCTCAAGACAAAGTTTATGTATAAAGGGCCATAACTCTTTCAAAAATCATTCAACCAGACCATGGCGATGATATACACAAGAAGGCTTGGTACTGATCATCCCTGCCAAGTTTTGTTGAAATGAGGTTCAGGAGAACTAGTCAGGACAAAGTTAGTGTATTAAACCCTTAAAGGGGTCATAATTCTACCAAAAATCATTCAACCGGAATATGGTGATGATATGCAGAACTAGGCTTGATACTAATCATCCTTGTCAAGTTTCGTTGAAATTCAGCCAGGGGTTCAGGAGAACTAGCCCAGAAAAGTTTGTGTATCTTTAAACCTTTAATATACCTTCGCCAAAAACCTGTCAAACGGAAAGCCTTGAGTATGCAGAATACCAGTTTTACTTTGCGAACGTGTAGGGTTGGTGGGTGTGTGTGTGTGTGTGTGTGTGTGTGTGTGTGTGTGTGTGTGTGTGTGGGTGGGGGGGGGGGGGGGGGGGGGGGGGGGGGGGTACGGTGGCATGGTCCTACTGAAAATGTTATGAATGTAAAAAAAAAGATATATTGAACGCTGGCAAAGTTCATATAAGGGCAACCGCATGCTGGCGTGTTTGAATAGTTCCAGAATAGATTATTAGGATGATTGTTAGTCTTCACTATCAGATGACCATGGAGGAGAAGATGCCCTCTTTTTTTCTTTTTCTTTTTTTTACTTTTTTTTTTATATATATAAAGAACCTTTTTTTAAAGCCGCCCCATATATGGGGACATAATAGATCGGGGCGGCGGTTTTACGGTGGCATGCTCCCACTGAAAATCTTATGAATGTAAAAAAAAAGAGAGTACATTGAACGCTGGAAGGTCAACGTCAATAGCTCATATAAGGGCAACCGCATGCTGGCGTGTTTGAATAGTTCCAGAATAGGACGCTAATGCCATAGGTTGTTAGTCTTCAAATTCAGATGACCATGGAGAAGATGCCCTCTTTTTTCTCTTTTTTTTTTTTTTGGAAATATTTTTAAAAGCCGCCCCATATATGGGGACATAACAGATCGGAATTCGGGAACGTGCCCTACACCAGAGACGTAATAAACCATTATTTCTTAGATATGTGTTTAAACTTATTAAAGCTGGATTCCAGTGGTTCTTTTTCAGAAAATAGACTGAAATAGTTTAAACATATTTTATTCATTGTATTTACAAGTTAAGCATATATACAATAACAACAAATAAAGGATTGGAACGGAAGCGTAATGCTTATTAAGATCCTTTCCTTACTCAAATACACGAGACCGCCCGTTTTACATCCCTGTCCAATCAACGGGGCTAAGGGAAAGTGTCTTGCCCAAGAACGCACTGACGAATATGTGGCGTCGATGAGGCTTGCACATGGGTCCTCTGGGGTTTCACGTCCACTGCATGGGTCACGCCGAGATAAAACGACAAAAGGGATCGTAAATGACATATGGTCAGTACCGTGATTGTGGTAATATGTCCGATTACGTGCTAAGTTACTGATTAATAGCCCGTATATACATCTAATTGAATTTAATATCACTTTTAATAGCTTGTAGTTTAATTGTGATGTTGAATTGATGTATTGTAACATATCTGCAATAAAGTAACTATGTAGTTCTGCAGGTGCAGGTAAGACGGTTCTATGCCATTTCTCCATATTGTATCTTGATGTAAATGGAGTATGAGCCGGACACGTTCATTCCTGTTAGGCGCCATATAACCTTTCATGTGTTGGTGCGCCTTAAACACAATTCAATTCATTCAGTGACTTACGGCAGATGCGGATTCAGGATTTGAGATGGTGGTGTAATTTTCCACTATTTCAAAGTACATCATGAACAATTACGTTGCCCGGTAACTACTGTTTTGTGAACATAAATTGAGTTAGGTATATGCTATTGGTGTTTTGGCGCGTACATGATGTTAAGATAATCGGTCACTATGCGGCTGTGACATGCAAAACGGAACGTCAAGCAATGGCTCTGTTGAGAACCTTGCTATAACACCAAGAATATATAAACATGTTACCTGTATTTTATTAGTCCCATACCGGTTTAAACCGGAGGCTACTATAGGTCAACCCGTCTGTCGATCCGTCCGTACATTCAGATCAAATAATCTGTCAGTAAGAATTAGTTGTTCCCCTGAGATATAATTAACACGGTGGCGAAACCACGTGACTTCTTGATCGGTTTCTTGGCAAAACAATATATAAAAAAACGCTCGATTCAGGTTTTTGCTTCATAACTTCATTTAAAGAATTGTCTTCACCTAATGCTTATATACCTGTACAAACTGAGATATTCTCTTCTCCGAAAACGGTAAAAAATGTATTCCTCCATTTCCTTCTAAGATTAGCCTTCCCAAAATGTATACGGTCATAGATTTCTTTAAAAATCCGACACTTTCGGAGGGCTAGTCTCCGGAAGTACTGGATGCATGGAATTATTCTTTGCGGCGGAGGGGTACTTGTGTTTTAGTCGAGTACAATTCGTTAAATATTAAGAAAGTTATAAATCTGAATCAAGCGTGCTGTTTACATTTTACGATTAACAAGTCTCTATTGGACACAAAATACGCCCATTCTGCCGGCGAATATATTTGTGCATAGGTTTGCTAACATGCACTGGAAGGAGAAGTAATTAATGATAGCTCTTTTTTTTTTGTAAAGAACTATTAACGAAATAGTTTTACCAAATATCCTGATATGATATTGGTAATATATTAAAATAAATGTTTTAAAAAGGTGTATATGCATGAAGCAACTGTTGAATTGTCGGCGAATTGAGGCTTTGCATCATTTTTTTCTTGTTTGTAACTGTGATAAATGATTGTAAGTGTTAGTGCCGCGACATAATCGAACTCCGTTGTTACCAGGGCGATTGGTCTGGTTTTCGAACTTGACCGAGTTTCATCAAGATTGAAAAACAAATATTAAAGTTATTTAGCGGACATCATCAAAATTTTCAATAAGTAAATGGCCATAACTCCGTTGTTACCGGGACGATCAGGATGGTTTCCGAAACTGACCTAGATGTTATGCCCATAAACATTATTCCGAAGTTTCATAAAGATTAAACAACAAATACTCAAGTTATTGAGCGAACATCGTTAACATTGTCACTTTTCAATAATTAAAGGGCCACAACACAACGGGGGCGATTTTCAATAAAGGGCCATAACTCCATTGTTACCGAGGCGATTGGGCTGGTTTTCAAACTAGACCGAGATATTATGCCCGTAAACATTATTTCCAAGTTTCATAGGGATTGGGTAATAAGTGTTCGACTAAAAGGGCGGATATCGCAAAATTGTCAATTTTCAATAATTAAAGGGCCATAACTCCGTTGTTACTGGGACGATTGAGCTGTTTTTCGAACTTGACCGAGATATTATGACCATAAACATTATTTCCAAGTTTCATAATGATTGGATAATGTGTTTGAGTTAGCAAGTGGACATCGCAAAACGTAACAGACAGGTGGACGCCACAACATAATATGTCCTGTCTTAGTACAAAAGAGTCAATTGGATTCGCCACCGTGATTAAACTAGAACGGTGTAGACTGTCGTTTTTTTTCTCTACCTCCACCACAGAAAATCGACCGTCATAAGAAGTGTTGAAAAAGACCTAAAGCACCATCCCAAAAATTAGCTTGTTATATATCTGTGTGCCAGTGTGTGGCATTACAGATATTTGAAGTAATTTCAAATTAAGATCAGCCTCTGAGAGGGTAACTTTCTGTACTCCCTCGAGGAGCAAGTAGAGAAACTACTACTTTAATTATCTCGCTCTATGAACAAATACATACATTGCCAGTCTGTTGGTTTAGTTAATAATCTCATAGTTGTTTATGATAATATATTAATTTAAAAACTGAGTTGCGATATTTCAACTGATGTCTGTTCGAAAATTTACCAGTATATGGTTATAATGGCTTGCAACTTAAAATTAAAACATAAGTAAACTGACAGTGAATGTATCGTTGTGTAGAAACATGTCAATCAAAGTTATTTTTTCTCTCAAATAAACTGAATTGCTAATCAAGCCTAAAGCTCTTCCAGTGTCGATATTTAACTAAATTATCAAACAAAGCCAACATACTACCAACTGAGGAAATACCATGATAAAATAAACGAAAGCACATGGTAATAATAGTATATTTTATTATCATTTATCTTGCCGATAAAACAAAATTTTTACCAAACTGAAATGGAGGTAATTTCAAAATAATTAATTTGATGTCATTGTTTTCCACTTCTTAATTTAAAGGGACAATCTATGTTGATATTTTAAAACTCTCACCCTTAGTTTTCCTTCACAACTTGCATTTGTTTAATCATTTATATAAATTATAAGAAAGAATAGTATAATGATAATTATTTTTGCTGATTGTTGATAGTATTGTTCCAATAATAGTTTCACAACATAGTAGAATAAGAACAAAACAAGAGGCCAAATATGGCCTGTGGACGCTCTACTGGCCAAAATGGCTATTGTGCATGGGTTGTCATCATAAAATTCACTTCAGTACTTCTTTTAAAAAAATTGCATATAAAAACAACAACAACAACAAACAAAAAAAAAACAAGAGAAATTTAAACCTTTGACCCATGTTAAGAATTAAAACAAACTCACAATTTTAATTTTAAAAAATAAATAATAATAAACATTAAACTTAAACAAGTTTCAAAAAAAAAAAAAGAACAACCAAATATTAAAAAACACATGTAATGATCAAATCATAAATAAAAATTATTTAAATATTTCTCTTTAACAACCAAAAAAATAATATAAAACAAGAGGTCAATGACCTTGAAGCTGTACTGGTAAGTTTTGATAGCTAGCTCAGCATTCCTGTGAAGTTTCAGATGCGCCTTAAAATCCAATTCAAATTCATGAAAATCTGTGAGATAGTTTCAGAGGAGTAGTCGTTATAAGTTTTTATTACTATATAACTCTATGTAAACAAGGATGGCCACTGGCAGCTATGTTTAATGTTGAATCAAAATAATTTTCAACAAGGATCCATTCTCGCCCTCGATCGATACTAGTATCATCTCTCGTGTTTGGCGCTTGTAATTATGGGGGAAAAATAGTCCGGTCAGGTGATTTGCATAATATAGTTAGGGACCAAAACCCAGGTTTTAGGACCCAATCTAGACACGCTGGACAAAAGCATCAAACTTTCCTCAAATGTGCGTTTTATATTTCTATGTACTTTTAAAAGGGTCTCCAAAGGTTCGTGAATCCCTAAATGTATTAGGATTATATGCACACCGAATTACCGCACCGCGGATGAAGTCCTGAAAAATCAGGAGGGCACCTGCCGAATATCAGTGATGAATTTGAAAAATTCGAAATGACGTCAGTATAAACAAGGACCAACATCATGTCTTGCTGATCATTTTAGAAAAAGTCCCTTATCAAAATCACTTATAGTTTTCAAAAAGTTAGTTGCTACAAATTAGTTTTTAAAAATCTACTTTTAGCAATGGCGGCCATCTTGAAATTCAGTCCGACCTGAATATATGCTAGGATCAACTAAACATCAAGAGCAACATTCCTGTGAAGTTTCATGAAAATCTGTCAATAGTCACCTAAAAAAAAAAGCTTACGGACAGACGGACGACGCGCCGAGCTAATAAAGTAGAATTAAAATTAATAAATAATAAATATGCACCTGTATTTTATCGGTGAATAAAATAAAATAGTTAGTCGTTCAGATGCGAGTAATTAAATCACTCGTGCTAACGCACTCGTGATTTAATTACTATGCATTCGAACTCCTAACTGTATTTTATTCACCGATAAAATACAGGTAGGTACTTATTTATTATTTTGATTCTAACACAACAATAACCCCATTGTTTAGGCTACTGTTTGGGCACTATTTATTATCTCGGAGGTCAAGATAATCAGTCTGCTATGTTTACAGGCTGTTCCATTGGGCGCCTCCGTATGCAAAATTCTGTGTTTCAATACACTAGTAGTCATGTGACAAACAATTAAGTCGTTGATTACGTCATATAGCTTGCGCTGTATGACGTCAAACGTTCAGCTTGTTCAAGATGCTTATTAATGTTATATGTACTGATGCATATGATGGGTTTATATGGGGTGTGCGCACGGATTGGGAGCATGGCAAGGTTTTTGTAACGTTTATTTACCAAGTGACGTCATGAAACGCGACGCTTCCAATGGATGAAATATGAGCTGGGAGTTAATGCAACAGCTGTATTTTATCGTAGAACAAGAGACCCAAGAGGGCCTGTGAACGCTCTACTGGCTGTTATACCATTGATGAATCGAGTCGTACTACATGGTGTCTAGAGTGTACACAAGGTTTTTCAAGTATTTGACCTAGTGACCTAGTTTTTGACCCCATGGGACCCATTTTCGAACTTGACCAAAATATAATTAAGACAACATTTCGACAAAGTTTCATCAAGATCGGGTCAGAAATATGGCCTCTAGAGTGTACTAGTGACCTAGTTTTTGACCCTGTGTGACCCATTTTCGAACTTTAGCAAGCTATAATTGAGACAAATATTCTGACAAAATTGCATCAAGATCGGGTCAAAAATATGGCCTCTAGAGTGTACACACGGTTTTTCCAAAGTTTGACCTAGTGACCTAGTTTTTAACACCATGTGACCCATTTTTGAACTTCACCAAGATATAATTAAGACAAACATTTTGACAAAGTTTCATGAAGATTGGGTCAGAAATACGGCTTCTAGAGTGTACACAAGGTTTTTCAAGTATTTGACCTAGTGACCTAGTTTTTAACCCCATGTGACCCATTTTCAAACTTGACCAAGATATAATTAAGACAAACATTCTGACAAAGTTGCATCAAGCTGGGGTCAAAAATATGGCCTTTAGAGTGTACACAAGGTTTTTCCAATATTTGACCTAGTGACCTAGTTTTTGACCCCACATGACCCATTTTCGAACTTGACCGAGATTTCATTGAGACAAACATTCTGACAAAGTTTCATGATGATTGCATCAGAAATGTGGCCTCTAGAGTGAACACAAGCAAAAGTTAATGGACGGACGACGGACGGACGACGGAAGAT
>JAWPHD010025488.1:0-16119 GCA_037043455.1 Cyrtodaria siliqua
TATGTGTAAGAACTGAATATATATGTGTAAGAACTGAATGTATATGCGTAAGAACTAAAAATATATGCGTAAGAACTGAATATATATGCGTAAGAACTGAATATATATGCGTAAGAACTGAATATATATGTCTAAGAACTGAATATATATGTGTAAGAACGGAATATATATGCGTAAGAATGGAATATATATGCCTAAGAACTGAATATATATGCGTAAGAACGGAATATATATGCGTAAGAACGGAATATATATGCGTAAGAACGGAATATCTATGCGTAAGAACGGAATATATATGCGTAAGAACGGAATATATATGTGTAAGAACTGAATATATATGTGTAAGAACGGAATATATATGCGTAAGCATTGAATATATATGCGAAAGAACTGAATATATATGCGTAAGAGCTGAATATATATGTGTAAGAACTGACAATATATGAATCAGAACGGAATATATATGTGTAAAAACTGAATATATATGTGTAAGAACTGAATATATATGCCTAAGAACTGAATATATATTCGTAAGAACGGAATATATATGCGTAAGAACGGAATATATATCCGTATGAAAGGAATATATATGCGTACGAACTGAATATATATGTGTAAGAACTGAATATATATGTGTATGAACTGAATATATATGTGTAAGAACTGAATATATATGTGTTAGAACTGAATATATATGTGTTAGCATTGAATATATATGCGAAAGAACGGAATATATATGAGTAAGAACTGAATATATATGCGTAAGAACTGAATATATATGCGTAAGAACGTAATATATGCGTAAGAACTGATTATATGTGTGTAAGAACTGAATATATATGTGTAAGAACTGAATATATATGTGTAATAACTGAATATATATGTGTAAGAACTGAATATATATGTGTAAGAACTGAATATATATGTGTAAGAACTGAATATATATGTGTAAGAACTGAATATATATGCGTCAGAACGGAATATATATGCCTAAGAACTGAATATATATGCGTAAGAACGGAATATATATGCGTAAGAACGGAATATCTATGCGTAAGAACTGAATATATGAGTAAGAACTGAATATATATGCGTAAGAACTGAATATATATGCGTAAGAACGTAATATATGCGTAAGAACTGATTATATTTGTGTAAGAACTGAATATATATGTGTAAGAACTGAATATATATGTGTAAGAACTGAATGTATATGCGTAAGAACTGAAAATATATGCGTAAGAACTGAATATATATGCGTAAGAACTGAATATATATGCGTAAGAACTGAATATATATGTCTAAGAACTGATTATATATGTGTAAGAACTGAATATATATGCGTAAGAATGGAAAATATATGCCTAAGAACTGAATATATATGCGTAAGAACTGAATATATATGCGTAAGAACGGAATATATATGCGTAAGAACGGAATATCTATGCGTAAGAACGGAATATATATGCGTAAGAACGGAATATATATGTGTAAGAACTGAATATATATGTGTAAGAACGGAATATATATGCGTAAGCATTGAATATATATGCGAAAGAACTGATTATATGTTTGTAAGAACTGAATATATATGTGTAAGAACTGAATATATATGTGTAAGAACTGATTATATGTTTGTAAGAACTGAATATATATGTGTAAGAACTGAATATATATGTGTAAGAACTGAATATATATGTGTAAGAACTGAATATATATGTGTAAGAACTGAATGTATATGCGTAAGAACTGAAAATATATGCGTAAGAACTGAATATATATGCGTAAGAACTGAATATATATGCTTAAAAACTGAATATATATGTGTAAGGACTGAATATATATCTGTAAGGACTGAATATATATGCATCAGAACGGAATATATATGAGTAAGAACTGAATATATATGTGTAACAACTGAATATATATGCGTAAGAACTGAATATATATGCGTAAGAACTGAATATATATGCGTAAGAACTGAATATATATGCGTAAGAACGTAATATATGCGTAAGAACTGATTATATGTGTGTAAGAACTGAATATATATGTGTAAGAACTGAATATATATGTGTAAGAACTGAATATATATGTGTAAGAACTGAATATATATGTGTAGGAACTGAATGTATATGCGTAAGAACTGAAAATATATGCGAAGGAACTGAATATATATGCGTAAGAACTGAATATATATGTGTAAGAACTGAATATATATCTGTAAGGGCTGAATATATATGCATCAGAACGGAATATATATGTGTAAGAACTGAATATATATGCGTCAGAACTGAATATATATGTGTAAGAACTGAATATATATGTGTAACAACTGAATATATATGCGTAAAAACTGAAAATCAATGTGTAAGAACTGAATATATATGCGTAAGAACTGAATATATACGCATAAGAACGGAATATATGCGTAAGAACTGAATATATATGTGTAAGAACTGAATATATATGTGTAAGAACTGTATATATATTTGTAAGAACTGAAAATATATGTGTAAGAACTGAATATATATGTGTAAGAACTGAATGTATATGCGTAAGAACTGAAAAAATATGCGTAAGAACTGAATATAAATACGTAAGAACTGAATATATATGCGTAAGAACTGAATATATATGCGTAAAAACGGAATATATATGCGTAAGAATGAAAAAAAATTGCGTAAGAACGGAATATATATGTGTAAGAAATGAATATATATGTGTAAGAACTGAATATAAATGCGTAAGAACGGAATATATATGCGTAAGAACTGAATATATATGTGTAAGAACGGAATATATATGTGTAAGAACTGAATATATATGTGTAGGAACTGAATGTATATGCGTAAGAACTGAAAATATATGCGAAGGAACTGAATATATATGCGTAAGAACTGAATATATATGTGTAAGAACTGAATATATATGTGTAAGGACTGAATATATATGCATCAGAACGGAATATATATGTGTAAGAACTGAATATATATGCGTAAGAACTGAATATATATATGTAAGAACTGAATATATATGTGTAACAACTGAATATATATGCGTAAAAACTGAAAATCAATGTGTAAGAACTGAATATATATGCGTAAGAACTGAATATATATGCGTAAGAACGGAATATATGCGTAAGAACTGAATATATATGTGTAAGAACTGAATATATATGTGTAAGAACTGTATATATATTTGTTAGAACTGAAAATATATGTGTAAGAACTGAATATATATGTGTAAGAACTGAATGTATATGCGTAAGAACTGAAAATATATGCGTAAGAACTGAATATAAATGCGTAAGAACTGAATATATATGTGTAAGAACTGAATATATATGCGTAAAAACGGAATATATATGCGTAAGAATGGAAAATATATGCGTAAGAACGGAATATATATGTGTAAGAAATGAATATATATGTGTAAGAACTGAATATAAATGCGTAAGAACGGAATATATATGCGTAAGAACTGAATATATATGTGTAAGAACGGAATATATATGTGTAAGAACGGAATCGATATGTGTAAGAACTGAATATATATGTGTAAGAACTGAATATATATGTGTAAGAACTGAATATATTTGTGTAAGAACTGAATATATATGCGTAAGAACGGAATATATGTGTGTAAGAACTGAATATATATGCGTAAGAACGGAATATATATGCCTAAGAACTGAATATATATGCGTAAGAACGGAATATATATGTGTAAGAACTGAATATATATGTGTAAGAACTGAATATATATGTGTAAGAACTGAATATATATGTGTAAGAACTGAATATATATGTGTAAGAACTGAATATATATGCGTAAGAACGGAATATATATGCGTAAGAACTAAATATATGCGTAAGAACGGAATATATATGCGTAAGAACGGAATATATATGTGTAAGAACTGAATATATAATGTGTAAGAACTGAATATATATGTGTCAGAACTGAATATATATGCGTAAGAACTGAATATATATGCGTAAGAACGGAATATATATGTGTAAGAAATGAATATATATGTGTAAGAACGGAATATATATGCGTAAGAATGGAATATATATGTGTAAGAACTGAATATATATGTGTAAGAACGGAATATATATGTGTAAGAACTGAATATATATGTGTAAGAACGGAATGTATAAGCGTAATAACTGAAAATGTATGCGTAAGAACTGAATATATATGCGTAAGAACTGAATATATATGCGTAAGAACTGAAAATATATGCGTAAGAACGGAATATATATGCGTAAGAACGGAAAATATATGCGTAAGAATGGAATATATATGCGTAAGAACGGAATATATATGTGTAAGAAATTAATATATATGTGTAAGAACTGAATATATATATGCGTAAGAACGGAATATATATGCGTAAGAACTGAATATATATGCGAAAGAACTGAATATATATGCGTAAGAACGGTATATATATGCGTAAGAACTGAATATATATGTGAAAGAACTGAATATATATGCGTAAGAACGGAATGTATATGCGTAAGAACTGAATATATATGTGTAAGTACTGAATATATATGCTTATGAACTGAATATATATGTGTAAGAACTGAATATATATGTGTAAGAACTGAACATATATGCGTCAGAACGGAATATATATGCCTAAGAACGGAATATATATGCGTAACAACGGAATATATATGCGTAAGAAAGGAATATATATGCGTAAGACCGGAATATATATGCGTAAGAACTGAATATATATGTGTAAGAACTGAATATATATGTGTAAGAACTGAATATATATGTGTAAGAACTGAATATATATGTGTAAGAACTGAATATATATGCGTCAGAACGGAATATATATGCCTAAGAACTGAATATATATGCGTAAGAACGGAATATATATGCGTAAGAACGGAATATCTATGCGTAAGAACTGAATATATGAGTAAGAACTGAATATATATGCGTAAGAACTGAATATATATGCGTAAGAACGTAATATATGCGTAAGAACTGATTATATGTGTGTAAGAACTGAATATATATGTGTAAGAACTGAATATATATGTGTAAGAACTGAATGTATATGCGTAAGAACTGAAAATATATGCGTAAGAACTGAATATATATGCGTAAGAACTGAATATATATGCGTAAGAACTGAATATATATGTCTAAGAACTGAATATATATGTGTAAGAACTGAATATATAAGCGTAAGAATGGAATATATATGCCTAAGAACTGAATATATATGCGTAAGAACGGAATATATATGCGTAAGAACGGAATATATATGCGTAAGAACGGAATATCTATGCGTAAGAACGGAATATATATGCGTAAGAACGGAATATATATGTGTAAGAACTGAATATATATGTGTAAGAACGGAATATATATGCGCAAGCATTGAATATATATGCGAAAGAACTGAATATATATGCGTAAGAACTGAATATATATGTGTAAGAACTGACAATATATGCATCAGAACGGAATATATATGTGTAAAAACTGAATATATATGTGTAAGAACTGAATATATATGCCTAAGAACTGAATATATATTCGTAAGAACGGAATATATATGCGTAAGAACGGAATATTTATCCGTATGAAAGGAATATATATGCGTAAGAACTGAATATATATGTGTAAGAACTGAATATATATGTGTATGAACTGAATATATATGTGTAAGAACTGAATATATATGTGTTAGAACTGAATATATATGTGTTAGGATTGAATATATTTGTGTAAGAACTGAATATATATGTGTAAGAACTGAACATATACGTAAGAACGGAATATATATGCGTAAGAACTGAATATATGCGTAAGAACGGAATATATATGAGTAAGAACGGAATATATATGTGTAAGAACTGAATATATATGTGTAAGAACTGAATATATATGTGTTAGAACTGAATATATATGCGTAAGAACTGAATATATATGCGTAAGAACGGAATATATATGAGTAAGAATGGAATATATATGTGTAGGAACTGAATATATATGTGTAAGAACGGAATATATATGCGTAAGAATGGAATATATATGTGTAAGAACTGAATATATATATGTAAGAACTGAACATATATGTGTAAGAACTGAATATATATGTGTAAGAACGGAATATATATGCGTAGGAACGGAATATATATGAGTAAGAACTGAATATATATGTGTAACAACTGAATATATATGCGTAAGAACTGAATATATATGCGTAAGAACGGAATATATATGCGTAAGAACGGAATATATATGAGTAAGAACTGAATA
Source organism: Cyrtodaria siliqua (assembly GCA_037043455.1). Lineage (NCBI taxonomy): Eukaryota > Metazoa > Mollusca > Bivalvia > Adapedonta > Hiatellidae > Cyrtodaria > Cyrtodaria siliqua. The sequence goes on from JAWPHD010025488.1 coordinate 6,301, forward strand.
TATATGCGTAAGAACTGAATATATATGCGTAAGAACGTAATATATGCGTAAGAACTGATTATATGTGTGTAAGAACTGAATATATATGTGTAAGAACTGAATATATATGTGTAAGAACTGAATATATATGTGTAAGAACTGAATATATATGTGTAAGAACTGAATATATATGTGTAAGAACTGAATATATATGTGTAAGAACTGAATATATATGCGTCAGAACGGAATATATATGCCTAAGAACTGAATATATATGCGTAAGAACGGAATATATATGCGTAAGAACGGAATATCTATGCGTAAGAACTGAATATATGAGTAAGAACTGAATATATATGCGTAAGAACTGAATATATATGCGTAAGAACGTAATATATGCGTAAGAACTGATTATATGTGTGTAAGAACTGAATATATATGTGTAAGAACTGAATATATATGTGTAAGAACTGAATGTATATGCGTAAGAACTGAAAATATATGCGTAAGAACTGAATATATATGCGTAAGAACTGAATATATATGCGTAAGAACTGAATATATATGTCTAAGAACTGAATATATATGTGTAAGAACTGAATATATATGCGTAAGAATGGAAAATATATGCCTAAGAACTGAATATATATGCGTAAGAACGGAATATCTATGCGTAAGAACGGAATATATATGCGTAAGAACGGAATATATATGTGTAAGAACTGAATATATATGTGTAAGAACGGAATATATATGCGTAAGCATTGAATATATATGCGAAAGAACTGAATATATATGCGTAAGAACTGAATATATATGTGTAAGAACTGACAATATATGCATCAGAACGGAATATATATGTGTAAAAACTGAATATATATGTGTAAGAACTGAATATATATGCCTAAGAACTGAATATATATTCGTAAGAACGGAATATATATGCGTAAGAACGGAATATATATCCGTATGAAAGGAATATATATGCGTAAGAACTGAATATATATGTGTAAGAACTGAATATATATGTGTATGAACTGAATATATATGTGTAAGAACTGAATATATATGTGTTAGAACTGAATATATATGTGTTAGGATTGAATATATATGTGTAAGAACTGAATATATATGTGTAAGAACTGAATATATACGTAAGAACGGAATATATATGCGTAAGAACTGAATATATGCGTAAGAACGGAAAATATATGAGTAAGAACGGAATATATATGTGTAAGAACTGAATATATATGTGTAAGAACTGAATATATATGTGTTAGAACTGAAAATATATGCGTAAGAAATGAATATATATGCGTAAGAACGGAATATATATGAATAAGAATGGAATATATATGAGTAAGAACTGAATATATATGTGTAAGAACGGAATATATATGCGTAAGAACTGAATATATATGTGTAAGAACTGAACATATATGTGTAAGAACTGAATATATATGTGTAAGAACGGAATATATATGCGTAGGAACGGAATATATATGAGTAAGAACTGAATATATATGTGTAACAACTGAATATATATGCGTAAGAACTGAATATATATGCTTAAGAACGGAATATATATGCGTAAAAACGGAATATATATGAGTAAGAACTGAATATATATGCGTAAGAACTGAATATATATGCGTAAGAACGTAATATATGCGTAAGAACTGATTATATGTGTGTAAGAACTGAATATATATGTGTAAGAACTGAATATATATGTGTAAGAACTGAATATATATGTGTAAGAACTGAATATATATGTGTAAGAACTGAATGTATATGCGTAAGAACTGAAAATATATGCGTAAGAACTGAATATATATGCGTAAAAACTGAATATATATGTGTAAGGACTGAATATATATCTGTAAGGACTGAATATATATGCATCAGAACGGAATATATATGAGTAAGAACTGAATATATATGTGTAACAACTGAATATATATGCGTAAGAACTGAATATATATGCGTAAGAACTGAATATATATGCGTAAGAACTGAATATATATGCGTAAGAACGTAATATATGCGTAAGAACTGATTATATGTGTGTAAGAACTGAATATATATGTGTAAGAACTGAATATATATGTGTAAGAACTTAATATATATGTGTAAGAACTGAATATATATGTGTAAGAACTGAATGTATATGCGTAAGAACTGAAAATATATGCTAAGGAACTGAATATATATGCGTAAGAACTGAATATATATGCGTAAGAACTGAATATATATGGGTAAGGACTGAATATATATGCATCAGAACGGTATATATATGTGTAAGAACTGAATATATATGCGTAAGAACTGAATATATATGTGTAACAACTGCATATATATGCGTAACAACTGAAAATCAATGTGTAAGAACTGAATATATATGCGTAAGAACTGAATATATATGTGTAAGAACTGTATATATATTTGTAAGAACTGAAAATATATGTGTAAGAACTGAATATATATGTGTAAGAACTGAATGTATATGCGTAAGAACTGAAATTATATGCGTAAGAACTGAATATAAATGCGTAAGAGCTGAATATATATGCGTAAGAACTGAATATATATGCGTAAAAACGGAATATATATGCGTAAGAATGGAAAATATATGCGTAAGAACGGAATATATATGTTTAAGAAATGAATATATATGTGTAAGAACTGAATATAAATGCGTAAGAATGGAATATATATGCGTAAGAACTGAATATATATGTGTAAGAACGGAATATATATGTGTAAGAACGGAATCGATATGTGTAAGAACTGAATTTATATGTGTAAGAACTGAATATATATGTGTAAGAACTGAATATATTTGTGTAAGAACTGAATATATATGCGTAAGAACGGAATATATATGTGTAAGAACTGTATATATATGCGTAAGAACTGAATATATATGCGTAAGAACGGAATATATATGTGTAAGAACTGAATATATATGTGTAAGAACTGAATATATATGTGTAAGAACTGAATATATATGTGTAAGAACTGAATATATATGCGTAAGAACGGAATATATATGCGTAAGAACTAAATATATGCGTAAGAACGGAATATATATGCGTAAGAACGGAATATATATGTGTAAGAACTGAATATATAATGTGTAAGAACTGAATATATATGTGTCAGAACTGAATATATATGCGTAAGAACTGAATATATATGCGTAAGAACGGAATATATATGTGTAAGAAATGAATATATATGTGTAAGAACGGAATATATATGCGTAAGAACTGAATATATATGTGTAAGAACTGAATATATATGTGTAACAACTGAATATATATGCGTAAAAACTGAAAATCAATGTGTAAGAACTGAATATATATGCGTAAGAACTGAATATATATGCGTAAGAACGGAATATATGCGTAAGAACTGAATATATATGTGTAAGAACTGAATATATATGTGTAAGAACTGTATATATATTTGTAAGAACTGAAAATATATGTGTAAGAACTGAATATATATGTGTAAGAACTGAATGTATATGCGTAAGAACTGAAAATATATGCGTAAGAACTGAATATAAATTCGTAAGAACTGAATATATATGCGTAAGAACTGAATATATATGCGTAAAAACGGAATATATATGCGTAAGAATGGAGAATATATGCGTAAGAACGGAATATATATGTGTAAGAAATGAATATATATGTGTAAGAACTGAATATAAATGCGTAAGAACGGAATATATATGCGTAAGAACTGAATATATATGTGTAAGAACGGAATATATATGTGTAAGAACGGAATATATATGTGTAAGAACGGAATCGATATGTGTAAGAACTGAATATATATGTGTAAGAACTGAATATATATGTGTAAGAACTGAAAATATTTGTGTAAGAACTGAATATATATGCGTAAGAACGGAATATATATGTGTAAGAACTGAATATATATGCGTAAGAACGGAATATATATGCCTAAGAACTGAATATATATGCGTAAGAACGGAATATATATGTGTAAGAACTGAATATATATGTGTAAGAACTGAATATATATGTGTAAGAACTGAATATATATGTGTAAGAACTGAATATATATGCGTAAGAACGGAATATATATGCGTAAGAACTAAATATATGCGTAAGAACGGAATATATATGCGTAAGAACGGAATATATATGTGTAAGAACTGAATATATAATGTGTAAGAACTGAATATATATGTGTCAGAACTGAATATATATGCGTAAGAACTGAATATATATGCGTAAGAACGGAATATATATGTGTAAGAAATGAATATATATGTGTAAGAACGGAATATATATGCGTAAGAATGGAATATATATGTGTAAGAACTGAATATATATGTGTAAGAACGGAATATATATGTGTAAGAACTGAATATATATGTGTAAGAACGGAATATATATGCGTAAGAACGGAATATATATGAGTAAGAACTGAATATATATGTGTAACAACTGAATATATATGCGTAAGAACTGAATAAATGCGTAAGAACTGAATATATATTCGTAAGAACTGAATATATATGCGTAATAACGTAATATATGCGTAAGAACTGATTATATGTGTGTAAGAACTGATTATATGTGTGTAAGAACTGAATATATATGTGTAAGAACTGAGTATATATGTGTAAGAACTGAATATATATGTGTAAGAACTGAATGTATATGCGTTAGAACTGAAAATATATGTGTAAGAGCTGAATATATATGTGTAGGAACTGAATGTATAAGCGTAAGAACTGAAAATGTATGCGTAAGAACTGAATATATATGCGTAAGAACTGAATATATATGAGTAAGAACTGAATATATATGCGTAAGAACGGAATATATATGCGTAAGAACGGAAAATATATGCGTAAGAATGGAATATATATGCGTAAGAACGGAATATATATGTGTAAGAAATGAATATATATGTGTAAGAACTGAATATATATATGCGTAAGAACGGAATATATATGCGTAAGAACTGAATATATATGCGAAAGAACTGAATTTATATGCGTAAGAACGGTATATATATGCGTAAGAACTGAATATATATGTGTAAGACCTGAATATATATGCGTAAGAACGGAATGTATATGCGTCAGAACTGAATATATATGTGTAAGTACTGAATATATATGCTTATGAACTGAATATATATGTGTAAGAACTGAATATATATGTGTAAGAACTGAATATATATGCGTCAGAACGGAATATATATGCCTAAGAACGGAATATATATGCGTAACAACGGAATATATATGCGTAAGAAAGGAATATATATGCGTAAGACCGGAATATATATGCGTAAGAACTGAATATATATGTGTAAGAACTGAATATATATGTGTAAGAACTGAATATATATGTGTAAGAACTGAATATATATGTGTAAAAACTGAATATATATGCGTCAGAACGGAATATATATGCCTAAGAACTGAATATATATGCGTAAGAACGGAATATATATGCGTAAGAACGGAATATCTATGCGTAAGAACTGAATATATGAGTAAGAACTGAATATATATGCGTAAGAACTGAATATATATGCGTAAGAACGTAATATATGCGTAAGAACTGATTATATGTGTGTAAGAACTGAATATATATGTGTAAGAACTGAATATATATGTGTAAGAACTGAATGTATATGCGTAAGAACTAAAAATATATGCGTAAGAACTGAATATATATGCGTAAGAACTGAATATATATGCGTAAGAACTGAATATATATGTCTAAGAACTGAATATATATGTGTAAGAACGGAATATATATGCGTAAGAATGGAATATATATGCCTAAGAACTGAATATATATGCGTAAGAACGGAATATATATGCGTAAGAACGGAATATATATGCGTAAGAACGGAATATCTATGCGTAAGAACGGAATATATATGCGTAAGAACGGAATATATATGTGTAAGAACTGAATATATATGTGTAAGAACGGAATATATATGCGTAAGCATTGAATATATATGCGAAAGAACTGAATATATATGCGTAAGAGCTGAATATATATGTGTAAGAACTGACAATATATGAATCAGAACGGAATATATATGTGTAAAAACTGAATATATATGTGTAAGAACTGAATATATATGCCTAAGAACTGAATATATATTCGTAAGAACGGAATATATATGCGTAAGAACGGAATATATATCCGTATGAAAGGAATATATATGCGTACGAACTGAATATATATGTGTAAGAACTGAATATATATGTGTATGAACTGAATATATATGTGTAAGAACTGAATATATATGTGTTAGAACTGAATATATATGTGTTAGCATTGAATATATATGCGAAAGAACGGAATATATATGAGTAAGAACTGAATATATATGCGTAAGAACTGAATATATATGCGTAAGAACGTAATATATGCGTAAGAACTGATTATATGTGTGTAAGAACTGAATATATATGTGTAAGAACTGAATATATATGTGTAATAACTGAATATATATGTGTAAGAACTGAATATATATGTGTAAGAACTGAATATATATGTGTAAGAACTGAATATATATGTGTAAGAACTGAATATATATGCGTCAGAACGGAATATATATGCCTAAGAACTGAATATATATGCGTAAGAACGGAATATATATGCGTAAGAACGGAATATCTATGCGTAAGAACTGAATATATGAGTAAGAACTGAATATATATGCGTAAGAACTGAATATATATGCGTAAGAACGTAATATATGCGTAAGAACTGATTATATTTGTGTAAGAACTGAATATATATGTGTAAGAACTGAATATATATGTGTAAGAACTGAATGTATATGCGTAAGAACTGAAAATATATGCGTAAGAACTGAATATATATGCGTAAGAACTGAATATATATGCGTAAGAACTGAATATATATGTCTAAGAACTGATTATATATGTGTAAGAACTGAATATATATGCGTAAGAATGGAAAATATATGCCTAAGAACTGAATATATATGCGTAAGAACTGAATATATATGCGTAAGAACGGAATATATATGCGTAAGAACGGAATATCTATGCGTAAGAACGGAATATATATGCGTAAGAACGGAATATATATGTGTAAGAACTGAATATATATGTGTAAGAACGGAATATATATGCGTAAGCATTGAATATATATGCGAAAGAACTGATTATATGTTTGTAAGAACTGAATATATATGTGTAAGAACTGAATATATATGTGTAAGAACTGATTATATGTTTGTAAGAACTGAATATATATGTGTAAGAACTGAATATATATGTGTAAGAACTGAATATATATGTGTAAGAACTGAATATATATGTGTAAGAACTGAATGTATATGCGTAAGAACTGAAAATATATGCGTAAGAACTGAATATATATGCGTAAGAACTGAATATATATGCTTAAAAACTGAATATATATGTGTAAGGACTGAATATATATCTGTAAGGACTGAATATATATGCATCAGAACGGAATATATATGAGTAAGAACTGAATATATATGTGTAACAACTGAATATATATGCGTAAGAACTGAATATATATGCGTAAGAACTGAATATATATGCGTAAGAACTGAATATATATGCGTAAGAACGTAATATATGCGTAAGAACTGATTATATGTGTGTAAGAACTGAATATATATGTGTAAGAACTGAATATATATGTGTAAGAACTGAATATATATGTGTAAGAACTGAATATATATGTGTAGGAACTGAATGTATATGCGTAAGAACTGAAAATATATGCGAAGGAACTGAATATATATGCGTAAGAACTGAATATATATGTGTAAGAACTGAATATATATCTGTAAGGGCTGAATATATATGCATCAGAACGGAATATATATGTGTAAGAACTGAATATATATGCGTCAGAACTGAATATATATGTGTAAGAACTGAATATATATGTGTAACAACTGAATATATATGCGTAAAAACTGAAAATCAATGTGTAAGAACTGAATATATATGCGTAAGAACTGAATATATACGCATAAGAACGGAATATATGCGTAAGAACTGAATATATATGTGTAAGAACTGAATATATATGTGTAAGAACTGTATATATATTTGTAAGAACTGAAAATATATGTGTAAGAACTGAATATATATGTGTAAGAACTGAATGTATATGCGTAAGAACTGAAAAAATATGCGTAAGAACTGAATATAAATACGTAAGAACTGAATATATATGCGTAAGAACTGAATATATATGCGTAAAAACGGAATATATATGCGTAAGAATGAAAAAAAATTGCGTAAGAACGGAATATATATGTGTAAGAAATGAATATATATGTGTAAGAACTGAATATAAATGCGTAAGAACGGAATATATATGCGTAAGAACTGAATATATATGTGTAAGAACGGAATATATATGTGTAAGAACTGAATATATATGTGTAGGAACTGAATGTATATGCGTAAGAACTGAAAATATATGCGAAGGAACTGAATATATATGCGTAAGAACTGAATATATATGTGTAAGAACTGAATATATATGTGTAAGGACTGAATATATATGCATCAGAACGGAATATATATGTGTAAGAACTGAATATATATGCGTAAGAACTGAATATATATATGTAAGAACTGAATATATATGTGTAACAACTGAATATATATGCGTAAAAACTGAAAATCAATGTGTAAGAACTGAATATATATGCGTAAGAACTGAATATATATGCGTAAGAACGGAATATATGCGTAAGAACTGAATATATATGTGTAAGAACTGAATATATATGTGTAAGAACTGTATATATATTTGTTAGAACTGAAAATATATGTGTAAGAACTGAATATATATGTGTAAGAACTGAATGTATATGCGTAAGAACTGAAAATATATGCGTAAGAACTGAATATAAATGCGTAAGAACTGAATATATATGTGTAAGAACTGAATATATATGCGTAAAAACGGAATATATATGCGTAAGAATGGAAAATATATGCGTAAGAACGGAATATATATGTGTAAGAAATGAATATATATGTGTAAGAACTGAATATAAATGCGTAAGAACGGAATATATATGCGTAAGAACTGAATATATATGTGTAAGAACGGAATATATATGTGTAAGAACGGAATCGATATGTGTAAGAACTGAATATATATGTGTAAGAACTGAATATATATGTGTAAGAACTGAATATATTTGTGTAAGAACTGAATATATATGCGTAAGAACGGAATATATGTGTGTAAGAACTGAATATATATGCGTAAGAACGGAATATATATGCCTAAGAACTGAATATATATGCGTAAGAACGGAATATATATGTGTAAGAACTGAATATATATGTGTAAGAACTGAATATATATGTGTAAGAACTGAATATATATGTGTAAGAACTGAATATATATGTGTAAGAACTGAATATATATGCGTAAGAACGGAATATATATGCGTAAGAACTAAATATATGCGTAAGAACGGAATATATATGCGTAAGAACGGAATATATATGTGTAAGAACTGAATATATAATGTGTAAGAACTGAATATATATGTGTCAGAACTGAATATATATGCGTAAGAACTGAATATATATGCGTAAGAACGGAATATATATGTGTAAGAAATGAATATATATGTGTAAGAACGGAATATATATGCGTAAGAATGGAATATATATGTGTAAGAACTGAATATATATGTGTAAGAACGGAATATATATGTGTAAGAACTGAATATATATGTGTAAGAACGGAATGTATAAGCGTAATAACTGAAAATGTATGC
>JAWPHD010025489.1:0-16116 GCA_037043455.1 Cyrtodaria siliqua
TCTATAATATGAGCTTGAAATATTGATGCAAATTTCTATGATAATGGATTTATTACTATACTGTACCTTTTTAAACTTCTTTTTTTTTTATTTTTTTTTTTTTTTAAATTTCGGCGACTTGAACTTCGCTTTGGTGTGTTGCCAAGGCGAAGTCAAAAGATTCGGGCGAAGAACGCGCCCGGATCTGTTGACTTCGCCCGAATCGCCCCCTAGATTGAGCCCTGAAAGTTAATTGAAGAAAATAACGCAAAATATGACCTGGGGGCAGGGGACAACAAACTGAAGTTTAACATAATCAAGGACAGTAACTCTGTTACACATGATTATTTTGCTAATAGTTAAACTGGTACAAAATTAACACTTTTTTTATAATTTTGTGAAAAGCCAATAACTTTTAGTTAAGTTATATTGCATAAATAAGCTGAAAATGCTCATTTTCGGGCTAAAATGATGAAATGACTCGACATTGCTTATTGTCACACTAGTCTAAGATCTTGTAAACAAACCTTTAAATAAAATTTTGTGAAAATCCCATACCATTTCACTAGTTGTCATGAAAAAAAATAATGTGCTAACGACAACCATAACAGGGGCGTAGCTAAGGACTTTAGAATGTGTACGCAAACAGTCTAGTGGGGTCCGGCATCCCCCGTCTGTGGTGCAATCTGGAGACATTTCCGCAACAAAATGAGGTCGATTTTGCCGAAATTTATAAGAAAAAAATCTAGAAAAAAATTAAAGAATTGAGCTAAATGATACCTGACCCCACCTAGCTCTTCTTTTTATTGCATTTTTGGACTTTTTAATGTTTTCAATATTTGGGACAATGTGTACGCAACTGCGTACTTTGCATTTAAGTAGCTACGCGCCATACTTTGCGTACAGGTAGCTTCGTAAGGATTGGAGCAACCTTGCATTTTAGGAAAATAATTATTTTTACTTTGGGCCATATTAAAAATTTCAAAAAATTTCAAAATTTTCAGATAATTTTAATTGGGCCATCAATCAAATTCTGCCAAAATCATGATCAAAATTAATGTAAAAAAAATGCATAAAATGAGTCCGTGAACTAACTAGTTATTGAAGCACTTAAGAACAGAGGAAGTGACGTGTGACATGTGTTAATTTTAATTGTTGGAATCTAGACGCATGCGACAAAATGCTAGCAATCGAAATTTTAATTGAACTCACAATAATTATAGTATTTTATATAAGATATTGTTACTTTAAATCATTATTTCATATTCAATTAGTTATCGTACCTTGTATTTATGCACTGCGATAAAACACGCCAGTTATTTCTAGTCTGTTCCTCGCGGCATCACACTGATTTTACACACGTGTTTATCAGCTGATCACAAGGTCAGCTAAATTAATGGGACTCTATTGTTTAAACCGGTAATCTTCGCTCCAGGCTATTTCACAGTTTAATTCTTATACTGTCCATAGTTAAGTACCTTCATTTAAATGTAGTGCTTTATTTTTAAGCTGAATATTGGAGTCGACCACATGACGGTTTGAGCGATGAGAGTCGGAAAGAAGATATGTCAACAATCTAGAAGCACCTGACGAAAGACGTGAATCATGTGCTACCAACCTATAAAAATAATAAAATAATAACAATATTTTCTTAGTTTTTCTTTCATTGCAGTCAGGTCAGCTAAATTAAAGGGACGCTATTGTTTAAACCGGTAATCCTCGCTCTAGGCTATTTCACAGTTAATTTCTGATACACCAGGAAATTCAGTCCGTACCTGCCGTACAAGACTGCATCAAACTTCATTTAAAGGGATGCTATTTGCCGTATTTTAACGGTGTTATATATTTTGACTGACAAGTAGGGACGCTATTTTTTAAGGGACGTTATATTGTTTAAACCGTGCTTTAATTTTTGGCAGCAAACGCCCATTTAACAAACAAGATACCTTGTAACAATTAATCAGTTTGTAAATAGTGTTTAAATTTCGCAATGGTTCTCCTTTAAGCATGCCCAACAAGTGACGCAAGCTGCGCCACAATTTCACCACTTTGGCAAAGATCAAAGAAACACGTCGACACGTCGGCACATCAAATGCTTGTGTTCGACTACAAAGCTGGGACGTTTTGACTGATCTTTTCATCATTTATAAACAAGTGCACGTTTAGGGAGGAATAATTACAGTGTACAAAAGGATTGGTTTATTAATGGATTAAAATGAAAGTGATAAACTTTGCAGTAAGAAATTGATATTTCTAATTAGTCGATTGTTATTAATGGATTAAAGAAAACATGTTCTGCGGTAAGACGTTGTTAATTTGAATCACGATTGTCACGATAGTTTAATGAATTCCACTTGACCGAAACTTAACCCCAAATTAAGTCCGTTATATTATTTGGGCCAATAAAAAATATAATTATTTTTTGAACAAGTATCGTTTGGGACACTAATTATTGTAATTAATTAATCCTGCCCCAACTTATACGGTAAATACGGTAGGCTGGCTGATGTTCAGAAGAGTTAAACTGAAATTATACATTATTTTTTTTTTTTACCATTGATACATCTCAATAGTGAGATCCCCAATCAATCTCATTAAAATCAAATCCTAATTACGCTTTGGTACTCTCCGCTTCTAGGCTGGACAACTGAACAATTAATGAGTTAATGGAAGTTCCAACGTTTATGAATGATTATTGGTACAATTGTAAAAGTAAATCGTCAATAGCATCGCAATGGTAGTTCTACCAATAGTAATACAGGGCCTTCCCCATGATTTTTTTAAGGGATAGTGTCATTTAATGCGTGAGGGTGGGGTGGGTGCGGGAGGGGGTCCCCTCCTGCATGTCGATTCTTTTTAATGTTTTGAAGTAAAATACAGGTTTTGGCATACACCTGACACATTTAAAACATGTTTTAAATATATCTACCAGTCTGCCATAGATAGTACATGTATGACCATTTTTTTACTTTTTTTTTTTTTTTTTGGAAAAAGATGATACCTCAACTTTATACATCGATTCCTTTGCTGTTCTAGAATTTTTTTTATCTTGTAATCACTTCATTTGAAGTTAAGCAGGATTAACTATGTTATTTTTAAGTGAATAACATTTTAAAAAAAACACTTGAAAACGCAGTGTCGTGTTTTTTAAGCATCCGAAATAACGACTATCCAGATTTACATCAACTTTTTACGCTGACATTGTCTTACAATAACTTAACGTCTAAGTCATGTTTACTGCATCAAGTCATTAGCGTTTTCGGGGGAAAAAAAGGTAGGAAACGGTTATAAGTTCATTTATATGTTATAAAATTGCTGTCTTTAGGACTCACACCACTATTATCTCCCTTGAATACTCCTGCCCTACAGACGAAGGAGGTAGATAAAAAAAAACAAGTTCGCTTTTCTACATTTTACAGGATACATTGATTTATCTTTACCAGGTTCTAAATCTACAGCATTTTAGGAAGAGATCCCAGAAAAATGCATGTTGATATAAGATTTCTAGCTAATTCTGCCTCATTTTACACATCATGGGTCTAATCTCCACGGGGTTGTATTTTTGTCTAAATTTTGATAGGTGTCACGCAAACATGAAATTAAAAAAAGTTCAATCTGGTAAATATTCGTTAAAAGTTAATAGCATGCAGATATTGGATCAATGAAGAATTTAAGCATAAATACATGTTGCAAAATCTTTTTTATCTCTATGCCACGAACAAAAACATTACAATGGGACCCTATGGAAAATTAATTGTGGTGTGAGACGTTAAGAAAGAGCTGCAGAATGGGTATCTTTATTCGTTGTTCTTAAGGCAGTGCGCTTTAGAGCTGCAGAATGGCATTTTCATCCGTCATCTCTAAGGTATTGCGCTTTAGAGCTGCAGAACGAGTATCTTTCATCCTTTAATGCTAAGGCATTGCGCTTTAGAGCTGCAGAACAGGTATCTTTCATCATTCATCTCTAATGCCTTGCAATTTAGAGCTTCAGAATGGGAATTTCCATCATTCATCTCTAAGCCCTTGCGCTTTAGAGCTGCAGAACGGGTACCTTACATCCTTCACCTCTAAGCATTGTTTGTGTATCTGTGAACGTTTCAGACATGTTAGGACACAGTTAACACGGTTATTCAGAAATCCCGTCTGTGTATGTATAGTTACTTCAAGTTATCTTCATATTGCAGGAATTAGCAGAAATTTTACTTGATACCATGTTTAACTAAAAATTAACTATGTTTTCAAAACCAATACAGGAATAAGCATAATGTTAGCTTTATTTTACAGCTATTGGCTTGTAAAACAAACACACATATCAATGAAGACAGACTACTTTGAAAAAATGTCAAAGTTAAAGCGAGAGACTGTTACTTTTCCTGGAAAATCAAAATTTTGACGGGTAACCCTTAGTTTGAGTTTATTATTTTCAGCATTTTTCTCAATAATCATTTCTTAAATATCATTTTTATGCTATATTCAGATGAAGAGATGCCTTTTCATGTATATTTGAAAGTTTCAGACATAGCTGAGCACAAATGACCAGGAAAATGCAAAATCCTTATCACTACTGTAGATTTTCAAAATATTAAAGGTGCTCGGCCTGAATTTCGACCAATACCCTAGGTCACTAAAACTTGAATAATTTGAAAAGCAATAAACATGGAATCAAACTTTTAGCACTTTTCAGCGTGTAATTGATTTGTATACATGTTCAATTATTATTGAGGTGATCATTAGAAAAAAAAATGACCTTAAGGACTCACACCACTATTATCTCCCTTGAATACTCCTGCCCTACAGACGAAGGAGGTAGATAAAAAAAAACAAGTTCGCTTTTCTACATTTTACAGGATACATTGATTTATCTTTACCAGGTTCTAAATCTACAGCATTTTAGGAAGAGATCCCAGAAAAATGCATGTTGATATAAGATTTCTAGCTAATTCTGCCTCATTTTACACATCATGGGTCTAATCTCCACGGGGTTGTATTTTTGTCTAAATTTTGATAGGTGTCACGCAAACATGAAATTAAAAAAAGTTCAATCTGGTAAATATTCGTTAAAAGTTAATAGCATGCAGATATTGGATCAATGAAGAATTTAAGCATAAATACATGTTGCAAAATCTTTTTTATCTCTATGCCACGAACAAAAACATTACAATGGGACCCTATGGAAAATTAATTGTGGTGTGAGACGTTAATTCATAATTAATCGTTTTAGTTTGAAACACGAAAACACGGAAGCAAATTCAAAACCGGAAGTAACCTAAATTTATAATCTACAACCCCGAGATTCTTATAATTTTATGTGTTTATCGAATAATTTGCGTTTGTGAGATTATTTTCTCATCATTATCTATTTAAAATCGATATAAAATGGATGGAGGCACGTTAATTCAACGCTACTATAAAATATAACATAAGTAAATTGTTTTCACATTTGATGACGTAATAAGTTTACAGGTCATGTACGCATGGTTGAATTCTTGAATTAGACCCTTATCGGGGAGGTAATTAACACCTCTGCCCCTCTAATCCTTATGAAAACACTCCAATCAGGAGCTAAGGACGTATGCCTGTCAGGAGTTTATGCCTCAAGGCGT
Source organism: Cyrtodaria siliqua (assembly GCA_037043455.1). Classification (NCBI taxonomy): domain Eukaryota; kingdom Metazoa; phylum Mollusca; class Bivalvia; order Adapedonta; family Hiatellidae; genus Cyrtodaria; species Cyrtodaria siliqua. The sequence goes on from JAWPHD010025489.1 coordinate 5,583, forward strand.
TATTTGGTCAGATATGTCATTAATTAACACTGGGAAATGAATGTTTTGACCCACTTTCAGGGATCGCGGCACGATTTAAAGGGTCGCGGTCATATTAAGGTTCGCGGCATGTCTGTTTCAAAAGTTAATGAATCGCGGCACCGCTACGCCATAAATGGCTGGGGAAGGCCCTGGTAATAGTATCGCAATAGTCAAAATTAACATCAATAATACAGGGGAGACAAAAAAATAGTTCTTAAAGAGGCACTACCTATATCTACGCGATTTTTAATGTAAAATATTAAATACTCAATATTACTGCATTTATATGTATGCAAAGCTATTTTATGAGTATTCTAAGAAGCAACAAGGTTCGTATTCCAGTTCTGTAAATTATTAATTATGATCAAAACAGTATCTTGAATAAAATGCTGCCCAGCCGTTTATTCTTGCCGGAGAACTACGAGTTTTTACGATTTTATCGGGCATGCGCAATGCCATTCAGTTGAACGAAAACAAACTATTCGAGGCAGTTCCGATTGTAAACGAATAAGATCGGAAAATCTCCGTAATCGGCCTGCCTAAAACAATTACGAATACAATTTCAAAAATCCGATCTTTTCTATCCTGTTTTTCCCCAGCAAAACGCATATTACATGGGGTGAAATTATTGCCGTTTACCTTTTTCATAGTCCTCTTTACAATTAAGTAAAATTTATATCAATTGGTGGACAAAAAGATATAGGTAGAGCCTCTTTAACTCGACTGAAAAAAAAGTCCTACCCAGTTTTCTCCTTCCTCTGCAGCGCCCCCTAGTGCCTTTAAAGCAAAAGTCTTTAAGTCCTCGTAGGGGTCTCCCAACGGCTCCATCAGACGCACCTCATAGTACAAGTTTGGTCGAAAACAGCTGAGACTAAACTGAACTGTTTTTTTCAAACGTAACTGCTTAATGACGTCCTCTACAACTTGGGATGGGGCTGTAGCTGTCAATGCTATGCAAGGGACACCCTTCAAGTATCTACTTCGGAAATATCCAAGTTTGAGGTATGTTGGTCGAAAGTCATGGCCCCATTGTGATACGCAGTGAGCTTCGTCAATGACAAAATACTTCACTAAGGATTTCTGGGCTAGTGATTCGGTCAAAGACTTAAAATGGTCTGTATCGGCAAGTTCAGGGGTTATATATAGCAACTTCGTTGATGGGCAGTCATTATTTAAGTCTTTGTGGACCCGCTTTCTTTCATCAACAGACATTTTGGAATTGAGTGTCTCTGACTTGACTCCGATTTGGTCGAGATGCTCCAGCTGATCATGCATCAGGGCGATAAGTGGCGACACCACAAAAGTGATGCCAGTGGACATAACTGCAGGTAGTTGATAGCAAAGAGATTTGCCTGCCCCTGTTGGCATGCACACAAACACATCTTGCTTGCCTGGAATAGAGTAACAAATGAAATCTGTAATTAAAATTACATATTGTTTAACAGTTACCCTTTGTTTCTTTCATTTACCTGCAGGTCACAAACTGAATATGCAGCCAAGATTACTACGTAAAAGAGGATGCCACAGGATACAGATTCATAGAGGCTACATCAGGGTTCTGGAAATATTTTGAAAATCAACTTGCCCAGGGCAAGTGGATTTTCAAAAGTCACTTGCCCTGCCCATAATGTCACTTGCCCCACATTTAAGAACACTTAATTGCCCTAAAAATTGGCGCTGTACCATTATTCGTGTTAAACGGGACGGACCGCCGCATAATTTGGACCATTATACTTAGGCATAAAAAAAAAAATTGTGTGGTTCGGGTCACCCGACCCTACCTACGAATACCCGCCGACCCTGACGTTTTTTTGTTCCATTTCGAAAAAAAAAAAAAAATCTGCTTTGTGTTCATAAAAAACAATCCTTAAAAAAAAAAAAAAAAAAAAATCCGACCTACACTACAGGTCTACCAATTTTGAACATGTCACCAGAACCACACTATTATTTTTTTTAGGCCTTAGTTAGAAAAGAAAGGGAGAATATAGTTTATGTATTAGTTAATACATTGTATGTACATATATTCATGTAAAAAATTCAATGGTTTCATTTTCTTCTTTTGTGTCTATTACATATTTGTGTTACTTAAATCATAAAATGATGAATGTGACAGTATACAAACTCATTTTATTCCGCCCTCCCACCTCACCAATCACCACACACACAACCCCAATTTTTTTGATGACCATCCAAAAAAATTGCTTGGCAGCTAGTGTATGTACTTTTAATGTTACAGTGTGTACAATTAACCAGCTGACAGAAGAAAAAAAAGAAGCTATTGTGTTCATTTAAATGAGTGACAAGCAAAGAAACAAGACAAAAACAATATTAAATATATTCACTTGGCCCCCAATTTCTGCAACCATGGTAACGTTCCTACGCCTTTGTATTTTAACTATTAAAAGGGAATTAGATGAAAGCAAGAGGCATGAATAGGGTTTCCCCTAGGAATTGTTTAAGAAGAAGTAGCAGTAACCTTATTTATCACAAAAGCGAAAGTTCAGAACTTGAGAAAAGGTTCCGTGATTGTTCTGAAATCGCGAAAACCCATGACATGCGCATATCGCTAAGTTATGCAACTTACTTGTGTAGTATGCACTTCCATATACGTTTAATTACAGACTATATCAATGAAATACACCAAATACTTCATAAAAGCGCATTGATAAACGAGTGCTTCGAGTAAAAGAAAATGTATTTTAGTTACGAAAAAATCTTCGGCAAGATTATCTAAACACGTCACGTGGGTCTGTCAATCATTAATTTGACACATTAAATTTGCAAATTAAGAAAGAGTTTTCTCATTTGATTAATGGAAGGTCCAAATGACATTCAGAGATTATTTGGAAACAATTTCTGAAAGTAGCTATGTTTATGGTTGGAAGGTCACGGACATAATTGCCGCGATTTCATTAGCCGATGGACACACTCTGACGGTTGTGTCTAAATTGTGATACGGTGTTGTTTTCAAACGGTGTGAAATGCGCCTGTGGATTAATTTAGTTGTTTATTGAAATAATGCCACAAATTAAGCTGCCTGGGGCGAGATTGTTGATTGTACCGCAAGTTGTTTGATCTTATTAACAATCGCTAGCGTCGAAAAACAGCAGCCAGTTTTATTCAGTTATCAAAATGAAATTCTGATATGGCTGGTTTGCCACTTGACTTGGTCTGGAATGGAAATGTCCGTCGGGCAAGTAGCGGGTAACCAGATTTGTGAAGGCCACTTGCCCGCGCCCAAAATCCACTTGCCCGGGGCGTCGGGCAAACGTATTTCCGGAACCCTGTACATATAAACATTTTCACTTGCTGGTCAACATTCCTTAAAGTTTGGCGACCATGGGTTAAATAGTAATGGAGGAGGGCGTGACACAAGTTTTTCAGACCCTACTTTGACTAAGTCAAGGGCCAAAACTCTGTGGTTCTTGGTCTAAAATATAAAATAAATAGAAATCTGTCCATGGGACACGAATGCCCCCACTGAAAACTATCAGCGTAAAACATAACATTTGACAAAAAAGCGGTCATAACTCTGGTAATACCGGGTCAATTTTGAAGCCAATAACGATATGCACATCTTGACATCAAGGTAAGCATCCTGTAAATTTCGAAGGAATAGGTTGAAAAGTGTGGGAGGAGATAGATACACAAGATATTTTCACGTAAAATTTGTTGAAAAAGGGGCCATAACTCCAGTAATACTGGGTCGATTTTGACGCCAAACCAATATGCACATCTTGACAGAATAGGTAAGCATCCTGTAACGTTTCGAAGCAATCGGCTGAAAAGTGTGGTAAGAGATAGACACACAAGATATTTTCACGTCGAAATGATATGCACCTATCTTGACATCATAGGTAAGCATACTGTAAAGTTTCAAGGAAATCGGTTGAAAAGTGGGGAAAGAGATAGACACAAACTAGTCGGGACGGAAGGACATGGCTAACGCTATATGCCCCATTCGGTGGTGGGGGCACAAAAAAACTCAGGTGAGCATCTTCACTTGCTGTTCAACATTCCTGTAAAGTTTTAGTGACCTGATGAATGGGTTAAACAGTTGTGGAGGATCACGCGACACAAGTTTTTCAGACCCTATGTTGACTAAGTCAAGGGCCATAACTTTGTGGTTCTCGGTCCAACATAAAAATGAAAACCCTGGTGCGCATCTTCACTTACTGTTCAACATTCCTGTAAAGTTTGGCGACAGTGGGTTAAATAGTAATGGAGGAGGTCACGACAAAACTTTTTCAGTACCTATTTTGACTAAGTCAAGGGCCATAAGGCGTAACTCTGTGATTCTTGACAAATAAAACTAGAGGTCAATGACCTTGAAGCTCTACTGATTGATTTTGATTTCAGGAAGTAGTCGCTACAGACTTGTTTTTTTAACAATTATTTTTAGCCGTGGCGGCCATCTTGAATTTCCGGCCGACCTGAAATTTTGCTAGGATCAATAAGACATCAAGAGCAACATTCCTGTGAAGTTTCATGAAAATCCGTCAAGTAGATTCACAGGAATAGTCGCTACAAGTTTTCATTATATAACTCTATGTAAACAAAGATGGCCGCTGACAGCCATGTTAAACGTCAAATCAAAATAATGTTTGACTCTGATAACCATCATGTCATGCTGATCATTTTACAAAAAGTCCCATATCAATATCACTTATAGTTTTCAAGACGTAGTCGCTACAAACTTTTTTAAAAAATCTAATTTTAGCTGTGGCGGCCATCTTGAATTTCTGGCCGATCTGAAATTTTGCTAGGATCAATTAAACATTAAGAGCAACATTCCTGTAAAGTTTCATGAAAATCTGCCACGTAGTTTCAAAGGATTAGTCGCTACAAGTTTTTACTATATAACTCTATGTATTAAACAATGATGGCTGCTGGCAGCCATGTTTAACGTTGAATCAAAACAATTTTTGACAAGGACCAACATCATGTCATGCTGATCATTTTACAAAGTTCCAATATCAATATCACTTATAGTTTTCAAGTAGTAGTCGCTACAAACTTGTATTTTGAAAATCTATTTTTAGCCATGGCAGCCATCTTGAATTTCCTGGTGACCTGAAATTTTGCTATGATCAATTAGACATCAAGAGCAACATTCCTGCGAAGTTTCATGAAAATCCGTCAAGTAGTTTCAGATGAATAGTCGCTACAAGTTTTCATTATATAACTCTATGTAAACAAAGATGGCCACTGGCAGCCATGTTTAACGTCGAATCAAAATAATGTTTGACTCTTATAACCATCATGTCATGCTGATCATTTTACAAAAAGTCCCATATCAATATCACTTATAGTTTTCAAGACGTAGTCGCTACAAACTTCTTTTTTAAAAATCTATTTTTAGCTCTGACGGCCATCTTGAATTTCTGGCCAATCTGAAATTTTGCTAGGATCAATTAGACATTAAGAGCAATATTCCTGTAAAGTTTCATGAAAATCTGTCAAGTAGTTTCAAAGGAGTAGTCGCTACAAGTTTTTACTATATAACTGTATGTAAACAAAGATGGCCTCTGGCAGCCATGTTTAACGTTGAATCAAAACGATTTTTGACAAGGACCAACATCATGTCATGCTGATCATTTTAGAAAAAGTCCAATATCAATATCACTTATAGTTTTCAAGAAGTAGTCGCTACAAAATCCGTCAAGTAGTTTCAGATTGATTGATTGAATTGGATTTTATAGTCGCACCAACAGCTAAGGTCATATGGCGACTTTCCAGCTTCCGTTGGTGGAGGAAGACCCCAGGTGCCCCTCCGTGCAATTTTCGTGCACGAGCGGGCACCCGTGTAGAACCACCGACGTTCCGCAAACCAGCTGGATAGCTTCCTCACATTAAGATTCCTAGGCCCCTGAGGGATCGAACCTACAGCGGTGAGGGGCAAGTGATTTAAGTTCAGAGACGTTAACCACTCGGCCACGGACGCCCCAAGTAGTTTCAGAGGAGTAGTTGCTACAAGTTTTCATTATATAACTCTATGTAAACAAATATGGCCGCTGGCAGCCATGTTTAACGTTGAATCAAAACGATTTTCGACAAGGACCAACATCATGTCATGCTGATCATTTTAGAAAAAGTCCCATATCAATATCAATTATAGTTTTCATGAAGAAGTCGCTACAAACTTGTTTTTTAAAAACCTATTTTTAGATCTGGGGGCCATCTTGGATTTCACATCACCATGAATTTTTGCTAGGATCAAATAGACTTCATGGGCAACATTTCTGTAAAGTTTCATGAAAATCCATTCAGTAGTTTCAGAGGAGAAGTCGCTACAAAAAAAAGTTTACAGACAGACGGACGACGGACGCCGCACCACGGCATAAGCTCTGCTGATCTCTGATCAGTAGAGCTAAAAAACAGGTGCGCATCTTCACTTGTTGGTCAACATTACGGACGGACGGACAAGTGCAAATGTAAACATTACCATTCAAAACTGCTTGTACGGCCTGTTTCTGAACTTCAGATCTAAACTGTGAATGTCCAAAAACCGTCTGCAATGTTTTATACATTTGCTCGTCTGTCTCCATTTCTAGTTTCACTTTGCTGAGGTTGCAATAAATTGACTGTTGTAGATTCTTATGCTTTCTCTGTTCATTTGCCTACAAGCTCTTCCAAGGGGTGTAACCCTGTCTAAATTGTTCGGTGTGACAGTAGAATTTACGCCGAGTAATTAATCGTTTCAAGTTGAGGCCCGTCTCTGTGTAACACGCTCATTCATTTTTGCATTGTGTAGTATAATGTCATAAAGTAAAAATGCAACGTTGGCATGCATATCTAGGGTCCATTTAAAACAAATAATAACTTACATTTTTATCACAAATGACCATGTGCTGCCAGCAAATCTACAAAAAAGTGAGGTTCATGTATCTTCTAAAAAAGAACTTGTCTCATGAATGAATGCGCCATTTAAAAACATAAACACTGAGATGTCAAACTATTGTATTCATATACTCATTTTCAAACAAGCAAACACAAATAAAAACACACAATGTTAACATGGTCATGCGTTGAACATGTCACATATATCAATGTGATATAATCCAAAAATGGCACACTAACTTAGTGAAAACACCTTTTTTTTAACAAAAAAGAAACGAGTCATATTTACTGGCCGGCATTATGCGACACCCTAGGCCGACACCTGCAATGGGTGTGCTGTATAGACCCGGTGAAGTAAGGAGGCGTATTGCTTCACTATATAGACCTTATAAAGAGAGCATGAACGCTTTCGACTCAGAAGTTTAAGCCTAATTGCCTTACAATTCCAAAAAAAAAAGAATCCAAAAAAATTCTGAAAATCAGAAACAAAGAAGTTATACACTCATAACTACTTATTACCCTCAATGAGTAGTTTGCAACTTCTTGTTCAACTTTTTAGTTAACCCATGATACCAAGAAGAGCAAGAATACATAATGACAAAATGACATTGGATACGAGAATTACATAAGTTGTTCCTAAAAGACGTAAGTATAAAAACGACCTAGCCTATACTGTATACACATTTTACTCTTGAGTAGACTTTTTTAACAATGTTGTTGGCAAAAGATGCTCTAGACAAATCATGATATAACAATACACGAACTTATGTTTGTATCAGAGCAGCTTGTAAGCAATAATATCGTCATTCTATTTGCGCTCGATTACATTTTTTTTTTTTGTGAAAATCCAATGGGTGCGCTGGTAAACTCCACACTGCCGAATCCCGGTTAATATTTCGAAATAAATGGCTCTAAACTCAATATAGTAAGCATACCATCTACTTATTTCTAATTATTTCAAAACATTACATTTATGAAATAGTTATGTGACGCACTGGTACTGCTGGAGGCAGGTGATTTGAATGGATTTGGTGCAAAATGTAGCTTAGATATTTTACAATTAATACAGGAATGGAGCTATATTTTAGTACTAAGTAAGGATCGTTGTTACATATTATTTTCTTCCTAACATCTTAAGTTTATTTGTTATAAAATGAATGGGATCGCGTATTTTAAAAAATATGTGTAATTCCGGGCCCCTATGTTGTACGATACCTATTGAACTAATATTCTTTTCTGTGATATTTGGGGTGAAAATTGAACAGGGTCTTGGTGATATTTAAAATACGTTTTATTAGCAATTTGATTAAATATTATATACTTGTATTTCAGGGAAGATTAGTTCGAGCAGTAGAAGAGTTGTTTTTTTATTTAAAAAATAGTTAGCCATAGGTCTATGTAATCATACATGTACATATTTTAAGAGACGTAGCAAGATTCCTACATAGATGTATTTATAAATATGTACATACGTACGCACGTACGCACGTACGCACACACACACACACACACACACACATACATACATACATACAATACATACATACATACATACATACATAGTAATAATGTTTACTTCTTATAAGAGAACAAAACATGGAGACAAACATGAACACGTCCGAATTAGTATATTAAATTTCACGGAAAGCTGACTAAATGTATCAATGTTATGATTGATGTATAATATATAATCATATCCATGCCGCGCACATATAAGAAGAATAACAGAACAGAACATATATTTTATTTAAATTGTACATATGCTCATCGTTAAATATACAAACATAGTTGTCATGCATAATAATTCAAGTGATTTTAGACAAAAGTGCAATTGTTATGAGCAATATTAATATAAAATAACTGATACATGAGGATGAAACTACAACTAAACATTGTTTAATTAATCAATATTGTATTCCTTATAGCTAAAGCTGTACTTATATATTTTGCTAACTTTATAACAATATTCTTATCCTGTGTCGGATGTAAACGTGTAGACAGTGAAAGGTTAACGGTTAACGGTGTAGACAAGACTATTTACAAATATAACACTGTACCTCACTGCACTGTTTTAATGGGAATTTTAAATACATTGCCTATTTATTTCATACAACTCATAAGAGTGATAACAGTTAATACGCAGTGAATGATTTTGAAAAAAACAACACGCAATTAGTTAAGATTATCCGATGTCAATGGAATTTCTATTTGATCATAACTCACATTTAAACGTGATTAAGGGTAAAATAATAGAAATGGGTGGAAATAGCGCCCGACGCGAGTTGTTCTTGCCATTTTTGCATCTTGTCAATTGGTATAGCGTTCAGACCCTGAACTCTACAATCTATGAAAGTTTTGATCGAATCCGATCTTAAATACGGGAGTTATAACGATAACAAGATGTCTATATATGCTATATTCCAACACAATAACAATCCAGTGGTGTCCAAACATGTTTCTTCATTTCGTCTTATCATTAATAATAATTCATTGACATCGTGAATCACTAAACAACTTTCGAAATAGTTGTTGCTATATACAATTATACATAATAAGGCAATAATCATGTTGTTTTTACGTTCTACCAGTAATTCGCCATAAAAATAGTTCTCATATAATTTGTTATATTTGCTATTTTTTTCCAAAGAATTTTGATATATTGTCATTTGGCATATTATTGTTTTCATATTCCATAAATAGCTCGTCTTAGTTTAAGTCAGTTCTTCTCATTACATTCAGTTCATGCAAACCCGGAGGCACTATTTATCTACGCGGATGCATATAATTTGAATGCTGTTCGGCTGCCACGTATGTGCTATTTTTAGTTCTCAGAGCTATTTTTAGCTCAGAAATCTGGCCAGCCTTCATTTTTTGGTATACCATTCTGTTAACATTACTTAAGCCATCCCAAAGATGGTATGTATATGCCGGTGAACATGGAACTTTCAATGTGGCATTATCATGGAATTCCATGGTCAGCAGCGTATGGTTCCATTTTCAAACAAAATGGTTTGCCCTGGACAAGTAAACAATGGACGAAATAAACAAAATATAATTTATTTGGGAGCCGAGGTTATGAAGTCTGCGTATTACAAAAAAACAACAACAGTACACAACTTAATTAGAAAGAAGACAACCTATCAAATGGGTAATTAAACAATATTCAGAGCCTTGCAGGCTGGAGCAGTGGAACCACCTATTCGAAATTAAAGTAAGAATACGAAATATTTAAAAATTACCACTGACATCTGTATATAAATATCGGGCTCGTCAACCTCCGTATATAATTATCGGGTTCGTCAACCTCCGTATATAAATATCGAGCTCATCGACCTCCGTATATAAATATCGGACTCGGTCAACCTCCGTCTATAAATATCGAGCACATCGACCTCCAAAGATCGGAATTCATTTTTAATTTTTATTTTCGTCGAAATAAAACCACGCAGAACGAATATATACTGAGCAAAAATAAAAGGTACCCACTTTTCTTAACATAATTTCCTGGACAAAAAAGAAAATAATTAATGATATGTATGGACTTGTGTGGCTCATAGTCCAGACAAAGAATTAGTTGAAACATTTAGTAAGCAAGGAAGTTCTGCCTAAAAGGAATTTCTGTATGAGAAATTCCTAAAAGTTTCAAAGACAATATTTTCTGCAGGTACCTTAC
>JAWPHD010025490.1:0-16115 GCA_037043455.1 Cyrtodaria siliqua
GATTTTATATGAGTAAGAACTGAATATATATGCGAAAGAACGGAATATATATGTGTAAGAACGGAATATATATGTGTAAGAACGAAATATGTACGTGTAAGGACGGAATATATATGTGTTATAACGGAATATATATGTGTATATATGTATAAGAACGGAATATATAAGTGTAACAACTGAATATATATGTGTAAGAAGGGAATATATATGTGTAGGAAGTGAATATATATGTGTTAGAACTGAATATATATGTGTACGAACTGAATATATATGGGTAAAACTGAATATTTATGCATAAGAACGGAACATATATGTGTAAGAACGCAATATATACGTGTAAGAACGGAATATATATGTGTAAGAACGGAATATATATGTGTAAGAACGGAATATTTATGTGTAAGAACTGAATATATATGTGTAAGAACTGAATATATATGCGTAAGAACTGAACATATATTTGTATGAAATGAATATATATGCGTAAGAACTGAATATATATGCGTAAGAACGGAATATATATGTGTAAGAACGGAATACCTATGTGTAAGAACGGAATATATATGCGTAAGAAGTGAATATATATGTGTACGAACTGAATATATATGTATAAGAACTGAATATATATGTGTAAGAACTGAATATATATGCGTAAGAACTGAATCTATATGGGTAAAACTGAATATATATGAGTAAGAACGGAACATATATGTGTAAGAAATGAATATATATGCGTAAGGACTGAATATATATGCGTAAGAACGGAATATATAGGTGTAAGAACGGAATAGGTATGTGTAAGAACGGAATATATACGTGTAAGAACGGAATATATATGTGTAAGAACGGAATATATATGTGTAGGAACGGAATATATATGTGTAAGAACTGAATATATATGTGTACGAACTGAATATATATGTGTAAGAACTGAATATATATTTGTAAGAACTGAATATATATGTGTAATAACTGAATATATATGCGTAAGAACTGAATATATATGCGTAAGAACGGAATATATATGTGTAAGAACGGAATATATATGTGTATGAACGGAATATGTACGTATAAGAACGGAATATATATGTGTAAGAACGTAATATATGTGTATATATGTGTAAGAACGGAATATATATGTGTAATAACTGAATATATGTGTGTAAGAAGTGAATATATATGTGTAAGAACTGAATATATATGCGTAAGAACTGAATATATATGCGTAAGAACGGAATATATATGTGTAAGAACGGAATATATACGTGTAAGAACGCAATATATACGTGTAAGAACGGAATATATATGTGTAAGAACGGAATATATATGTGTAAGAACGGAATATTTATGTGTAAGAACTGAAAATATATGTGTACGAACTGAATACATATTTGTAAGAACTGAATATCTATGTGTAATAACTGAATATATATGCGTAAGAACTGAATATATATGCGTAAGAACGGAATATATATGTGTATGAACGGAATATGTACGTGTAAGAACGGAATATATATGTGTAAGAACGGAATATATATTTGTATATATGTGTAAGAACGGAATATATATGTGTAATTACTGAAAATATGTTTGTAAGAAGTGAATATATATGTGTAAGAACTGAATATATATGCGTACGAACTGAATATATATGCGTAAGAACGGAATATATATGTGTAAGAACGGAATATATACGTGTAAGAACGGAATATATATGTGTAAGAACGGAATATATATGTGTAAGAACGGAATATATTTGTTTAAGAACTGAATATATATGTGTAAGAAACTGAATATATATTTGTAAGAACTGAATATATATGTGTAAGAACTGAATATATATGAGCTAAAACTGAATATATATGCTTAAGAACGGAATATATATGTGTAACAACGGAATATATATGTGTAAGAACGGAGAATATGTACGTGTAAGAACGGAATATATATGTGTAAGAACGGAATATATATGTGTAACAACGGAATATATATGTGTAAGAACGGAGAATATGTACGTGTAAGAACGGAATATATATGTGTAAGAACGGAATATATATGTGTATATATGTGTAAGAGCGGAATATATATGTGTAAGAACTGAATATATATGTGTAAGAAGTGAATATATATGTGTAAGAACCGAATACATATGTGTAAGAACGGAATATATATGTGTAAGAACTGAATATATATGCGTAAGAACAAAATATATATGCGTAAGAACTGAATATATATTTATAAGAACGGAATATATATGTGTAAGAATGTAATATATATGTGTAAGAACGGAATATATATGAGTAAGATCGGAATATATATGTGTAAGAACGGAATATATACGTGTAAGAACGGAATATATATGTGTAAGAACGGAATATATATGTGTAAGAACGGAATATATATATGTAAGTACTGAATATATATGTGTACGAACTGAATATATATGTGTAAGAACTGAATATATATGCGTAAGAACTGAATATATACGCGTAAGAACGGAATATACATGTATATGTGTAAGAACGAAATATATATGTGTAAGAACGGAATATATATATCTAAGAACGGAATATATATGTGTAAGAATGGGATATATATGTGTAAGAACGGAATATATATGTGTAAGAATGGATTATATATGTGTAAGAACGGAATATATATGTGTAAGGACTGAATATATATGTGTAAGAACTGAATATATATGTGTAAGAACTGAATATATATGCATAAGAACTGAATATATATGCGTAAGAACTGAATATATATATGCGTAAGAGCTGAATATATATGCGTAAGAACGGAATATATATGTGTAAGAAGTGAATATATATGTGTAAGAAGAGAATGTATATGTGCAAGAACTGAATATATATGTGTAAGAACGGAATATATATGTTTAAGAACGGAATATATATGTGTAATAACTGAATATATATGTGTAAGCACGGAATATATATGTGTAAGAACGGCATATATATGTGTAAGAACGGAATATATATGTGTAAGAACGGAATATATGTGTAAGAATATATATGCGTAAGAACAAAATATATATGTGTAAGAACGGAATATATATGCGTATGAACGGAATATATGTGTAAGAACGGAATATATATGTGTAAGAACGGAATATATATGTGTAAGAACGGAATATATACCTGTAAGAACGGAATATATGTGTAAGAATATATATGCGTAAGAACAGAATATATATGTGTAAGAACGGAATATATATGCGTATGAACGGAATATATGTGTAAGAACGGAATATATATGTGTAAGAACGGAATATACATGTGTAAGAACGGAATATATACGTGTAATAACTGAATATATATGCGTAAGAACTGAACATATATGTGTAAGAAATGAATATATATGCGTAAGAACTGAATATATATGCGTAAGAACGGAATATATATGTGAAAGAACGGAATATATATGTGTAATAACGGAATATATATGCGTAAGAAATGATTTTATATGAGTAAGAACTGAATATATATGCGAAAGAACGGAATATATATGTGTAAGAACGGAATATATATGTGTAAGAACGAAATATGCACGTGTAAGGACGGAATATATATGTGTAATAACGGAATATATATGTGTATATATGTATAAGAACGGAATATATAAGTGTAACAACTGAATATATATGTGTAAGAAGGGAATATATATGTGTAGGAAGTGAATATATATGTGTTAGAACTGAATATATATGTGTACGAACTGAATATATATGGGTAAAACTGAATATTTATGCATAAGAACGGAACATATATGTGTAAGAAATGAATATATATGCGTAAGAACTGAATATATATGCGTAAGAACGGAATATATATGTGTAAGAAAGGAATATGTATATGTAAGAACGGAATATATATGCGTAAGAACTGAATATATATGTGTAAGAACGGAATATATATGTGTAAGAACGGAATATATATGTGTAAGAACGGAATATGTATGTGTAAGAACGGAATATATATGCGTAAGAACTGAATATATATGTGTAAGAACGGAATATATATGTGTAAGAACGGAATATATACGTGTAAGAACGGAATATATATGTGTAAGAACGGCATATGTATGTGTAAGAACGGAATATATATGTGTAACAACTTAATAGATATGTTTAAGAACTGAATATATATGTGTAAGAACTGAATATATATTTGTAAGAACTGAATATATATGTGTAAGAACTGAATTTATATGCGTACGAATTGAATATATATGCGTAAGAACGGAATATATATGTGTAAGAACGGAATATATATGTGAAAGAACGGAGAATATGTACGTGTAAGAACGGAATATATATGTGTAAGAACGGAATATATATGTGTATATATGTGTGAGAACGGAATATATATGTGTAAGAACTGAATATATATGTGTAAGAAGTGAATATATATGTGTAAGAACCGAATATATATGTGTAAGAACGGAATATATATGAGTAAGAACTGAATATATATGCGTAAAAACGAAATATATATGCGTAAGAACTGAATATATATGCGTTAGAACGGAATATATATTTGTAAGAACGGAATATATATGTGTAAGAACGTAATATATATGTGTAAGAACGGAATTTATACGTGTAAGAACGGAATATGTATGAGTAAGAACGGAATATATATGTGTAAGAACGGAATATATACGTGTAAGAACGGAATATATATGTGTTAGAACGGAATATATATGTGTTAGAACGGAATATATATGTCTAAGAACTGAATATATATGTGTACGAACTGAATATATTTGTGTAAGAACTGAATATATATTTGTAAGAACTGAATATATATGTGTGAAAACTGAATATATATGATTAAGAACTGAATATATATGCGTAAAAACGGAATATATATGTGTAAGAACGAAATATATATGTGTATATATGTGTAAGAACGGTATATATATGTGTAATTACTGAATATATGTGTGTAAGAAGTGAATATATATGTGTAAGAACTGAATATATATGCGTAAGAACTGAATATATATGCGTAAGAACGGAATATATATGTGTAAGAACGGAATATATACGTGTAAGAACGGAATATATATGGGTAATAACAGAATATATATGTGTAAGAACGGAATATATTTGTGTAAGAACTGAATATATATATGTAAGAAATGAATATATATTTGTAAGAACTGAATATATATGTGTGAGAACTGAATATATATGTGTAAGAACGGAATATATATGTGTAAGAACGGAATATATATGTGTAAGAACGGAATATATATGTGTAAGAACGGAATATATGTGTAAGAATATATATGTTTAAGAACAGAATATATATGTGTAAGAACTGAATATATATGTGTAAGAACTGAATATATATGCGTAAGAACTGAACATATATTTGTATGAAATGAATATATATGCGTAAGAACTGAATATATATGCGTAAGAACGGAATACCTATGTGTAAGAACGGAATATATATGCGTAAGAAGTGAATATATATGTGTACGAACTGAATATATATGTATAAGAACTGAATATATATGTGTAAGAACTGAATATATATGCGTAAGAACTGAATCTATATGGGTAAAACTGAATATATATGAGTAAGAACGGAACATATATGTGTAAGAAATGAATATATATGCGTAAGGACTGAATATATATGCGTAAGAACGGAATATATATGTGTAAGAACGGAATAGGTATGTGTAAGAACGGAATATATACGTGTAAGAACGGAATATATATGTGTAAGAACGGAATATATATGTGTAGGAACGGAATATATATGTGTAAGAACTGAATATATATGTGTACGAACTGAATATATATGTGTAAGAACTGAATATATATTTGTAAGAACTGAATATATATGTGTAATAACTGAATATATATGCGTAAGAACTGAATATATATGCGTAAGAACGGAATATATATGTGTAAGAACGGAATATATATGTGTATGAACGGAATATGTACGTATAAGAACGGAATATATATGTGTAAGAACGTAATATATGTGTATATATGTGTAAGAACGGAATATATATGTGTAATAACTGAATATATGTGTGTAAGAAGTGAATATATATGTGTAAGAACTGAATATATATGCGTAAGAACTGAATATATATGCGTAAGAACGGAATATATATGTGTAAGAACGGAATATATACGTGTAAGAACGCAATATATACGTGTAAGAACGGAATATATATTTGTAAGAACGGAATATATATGTGTAAGAACGGAATATTTATGTGTAAGAACTGAAAATATATGTGTACGAACTGAATACATATTTGTAAGAACTGAATATCTATGTGTAATAACTGAATATATATGCGTAAGAACTGAATATATATGCGTAAGAACTGAATATATATGCGTAAGAACGGAATATATATGTGTATGAACGGAATATGTACGTGTAAGAACGGAATATATATGTGTAAGAACGGAATATATATGTGTATATATGTGTAAGAACGGAATATATATGTGTAATTACTGAAAATATGTGTGTAAGAAGTGAATATATATGTGTAAGAACTGAATATATATGCGTACGAACTGAATATATATGCGTAAGAACGGAATATATATGTGTAAGAACGGAATATATACGTGTAAGAACGGAATATATATGTGTAAGAACGGAATATATATGTGTAAGAACGGAATATATTTGTTTAAGAACTGAATATATATGTGTAAGAAACTGAATATATATTTGTAAGAACTGAATATATATGTGTAAGAACTGAATATATATGAGTTAAAACTGAATATATATGCTTAAGAACGGAATATATATGTGTAACAACGGAATATATATGTGTAAGAACGGAGAATATGTACGTGTAAGAACGGAATATATATGTGTAAGAACGGAATATATATGTGTAACAACGGAATATATATGTGTAAGAACGGAGAATATGTACGTGTAAGAACGGAATATATATGTGTAAGAACGGAATATATATGTGTATATATGTGTAAGAGCGGAATATATATGTGTAAGAACTGAATATATATGTGTAAGAAGTGAATATATATGTGTAAGAACCGAATACATATGTGTAAGAACGGAATATATATGTGTAAGAACTGAATATATATGCGTAAGAACAAAATATATATGCGTAAGAACTGAATATATATTTATAAGAACGGAATATATATGTGTAAGAATGTAATATATATATGTAAGAACGGAATATATATGAGTAAGATCGGAATATATATGTGTAAGAACGGAATATATACGTGTAAGAACGGAATATATATGTGTAAGAACGGAATATATATGTGTAAGAACGGAATATATATATGTAAGTACTGAATATATATGTGTACGAACTGAATATATATTTGTAAGAACTGAAAATATATTTGTAATAACTGAATATATATGCGTAAGAACTGAATATATATGCGTAAGAACGGAATATATATGTGTAAGAACTGAATATATATGTGAATGAACGGAATATGTACGTGTAAGAACGGAATATATATGTGTAAGAATGGATTATATATGTGTAAGAACGGAATATATATGTGTAAGGACTGAATATATATGTGTAAGAACTGAATATATATGTGTAAGAACTGAATATATATGCATAAGAACTGAATATATATGCGTAAGAACTGAATATATATATGCGTAAGAGCTGAATATATATGCGTAAGAACGGAATATATATGTGTAAGAAGTGAATATATATGTGTAAGAAGTGAATATATATGTGCAAGAACTGAATATATATGTGTAAGAACGGAATATATATGTTTAAGAACGGAATATATATGTGTAATAACTGAATATATATGTGTAAGCACGGAATATATATGTGTAAGAACGGCATATATATGTGTAAGAACGGAATATATATGTGTAAGAACGGAATATATGTGTAAGAATATATATGCGTAAGAACAGAATATATATGTGTAAGAACGGAATATATATGCGTATGAACGGAATATATGTGTAAGAACGGAATATATATGTGTAAGAACGGAATATATATGTGTAAGAACGGAATATATACCTGTAAGAACGGAATATATGTGTAAGAATATATATGCGTAAGAACAGAATATATATGTGTAAGAACGGAATATATATGCGTATGAACGGAATATATGTGTAAGAACGGAATATATATGTGTAAGAACGGAATATATATGTGTAAGAACGGAATATATACGTGTAAGAACGGAATATATGTGTAAGAACTGAATATATATGTGTAAGAACTGAATATATATGCGTAAGAACGGAATATATATGTGAAAGAACGGAATATATATGTGTAATAACGGAATATATATGCGTAAGACATGATTTTATATGAGTAAGAACTGAATATATATGCGAAAAAACGGAATATATATGTGTAAGAACGGAATATATATGTGTAAGAACGAAATATGTACGTGTAAGGACGGAATATATATGTGTAATAACGGAATATATATGTGTATATATGTATAAGAACGGAATATATAAGTGTAACAACTGAATATATATGTGTAAGAAGGGAATATATATGTGTAATAACTGAATATATATGCGTAAGAACTGAATATATATGCGTAAGAACGGAATATATATGTGTAAGAACTGAATATATATGTGAATGAACGGAATATGTACGTGTAAGAACGGAATATATATGTGTAAGAACGGAATATATATGTGTATATATGTGTTAAAACGGAATATATATGTGTATTTACTGAATATATGTGTGTAAGAAGTGAATATATATGTGTAAGAACTGAATATATATGCGTAAGAACTGAATATATATGCGTAAGAACGGAATATATATGTGTAAGAACGGAATATACACGTGTAAGAACGGAATATATATGTGTAAGAACGGAATATATATGTGTCAGAACGGAATATATATTTGTAATAACTGAATATATATGTGTAAGAACTGAATATATATGTGTAAGTACCGAATATATATGTGTAAGAACGGAATATATATGTGTAAGAACGGAATATATGTGTAAGAATATATATGTTTAAGAACAGAATATATATGTGTAAGAACGGAATATATGTGTAAGAATATATGCGTAAGAAAGGAATATATATGTGTAAGAACGGAATTTATATGCGTAAAAAATTAATATATATGCGTAAGAACGGAACATATATGTGTAAGAAATGAATATATATGCGTAAGAACTGAATATATATGCGTTAGAACGGAATATATATGTGTAAGAACGGAATATGTATGTGTAACAACGGAATATATATGCATAAGAACTCAATATATATGTGTAAGAACGGAATATATATGTGTAAGAACGGAATATATACGTGTAAGAACGGAATATATATGTGTAAGAACGGCATATGTATGTGTAAGTACGGAATATATATGTGTAAGAACTGAATATATATTTGTAAGAACGGAATATATATGCGTAAGTACTGATTATATATATTGCGTAAGAACGGAATATATATGTGTAGGAACGGAATATATATGTGAAAGAACGGAGAATATATACGTGTAAGAACGGAATATATATGTGTAAGAACGGAATATATATGTGTATATATGTGTGAGAACGGAATATATATGTGTAAGAACTGAATATATATGTGTAAGAAGTGAATATATATGTGTAAGAACCGAATATATATGTTTAAGAACGGAATGTATATGTGTTAGAACTGAATATGTATGCGTAAGAACGAAATATATATGCGTAAGAACTGAATATATATGCGTAAGAACGGAATATATATTTGTAAGAACGGAATATATATGTGTAAGAACGTAATATATATGTGTAAGAACGGAATATATATGTGTATGAACGGAATATGTACGTATAAGAACGTAATATATATGTGTAAGAACGTAATATATGTGTATATATGTGTAAGAACGGAATATATATGTGTAATAACTGAATATATGTGTGTAAGAAGTGAATATATATGTGTAAGAACTGAATATATTTGCGTAAGAACTGAATATATATGCGTAAGAACGGAATATATATGTGTAAGAACGGAATATATACGTGTAAGAACGCAATATATACGTGTAAGAAATGAATATATATGTGTAAGAACGGAATATATATGTGTAAGAACGGAATATTTATGTGTAAGAACTGAAAATATATGTGTACGAACTGAATACATATTTGTAAGAACTGAATATCTATGTGTAATAACTGAATATATATGCGTAAGAACTGAATATATATGCGTAAGAACTGAATATATATGCGTAAGAACGGAATATATATGTGTATGAACGGAATATGTACGTGAAAGAACGGAATATATATGTGTAAGAACGGAATATATATGTGTATATATGTGTAAGAACGGAATATATATGTGTAATTACTGAAAATATGTGTGTAAGAAGTGAATATATATGTGTAAGAACTGAATATATATGCGTACGAACTGAATATATATGCGTAAGAACGGAATATATATGTGTAAGAACGGAATATATACGTGTAAGAACGGAATATATATGTGTAAGAACGGAATATATATGTGTAAGAACGGAATATATTTGTTTAAGAACTGAATATATATGTGTAAGAAACTGAATATATATTTGTAAGAACTGAATATATATGTGTAAGAACTGAATATATATGAGTTAAAGCTGAATATATATGCTTAAGAACGGAATATATATGTGTAACAACGGAATATATATGTGTAACAACGGAGAATATGTACGTGTAAGAACGGAATATATATGTGTAAGAACGGAATATATATGTGTAACAACGGAATATATATGTGTAAGAACGGAGAATATGTACGTGTAAGAACGGAATATATATGTGTAAGAACGGAATATATATGTGTATATATGTGTAAGAGCGGAATATATATGTGTAAGAACTGAATATATATGTGTAAGAAGTGAATATATATGTGTAAGAACCGAATACATATGTGTAAGAACGGAATATATATGTGTAAGAACTGAATATATATGCGTAATAACAAAATATATATGCGTAAGAACTGAATATATATTTATAAGAACGGAATATATATGTGTAAGAATGTAATATATATGTGTAAGAACGGAATATATATGAGTAAGATCGGAATATATATGTGTAAGAACGGAATATATACGTGTAAGAACGGAATATATATGTGTAAGAACGGAATATATATGTGTAAGAACGGAATATATATATGTAAGTACTGAATATATATGTGTACGAACTGAATATATATGTGTAAGAACTGAATATATATGCGTAAGAACTGAATATATACGCGTAAGAACGGAATATACATGTATATGTGTAAGAACGAAATATATATGTGTAAGAACGGAATATATATATCTAAGAACGGAATATATATGTGTAAGAATGGGATATATATGTGTAAGAACGGAATATATATGTGTAAGAATGGATTATATATGTGTAAGAACGGAATATATATGTGTAAGGACTGAATATATATGTGTAAGAACTGAATATATATGTGTAAGAACTGAATATATATGCATAAGAACTGAATATATATGCGTAAGAACTGAATATATATATGCGTAAGAGCTGAATATATATGCGTAAGAACGGAATATATATGTGTAAGAAGTGAATATATATGTGTAAGAAGTGAATATATATGTGCAAGAACTGAATATATATGTGTAAGAACGGAATATATATGTTTAAGAACGGAATATATATGTGTAATAACTGAATATATATGTGTAAGCACGGAATATATATGTGTAAGAACGGCATATATATGTGTAAGAACGGAATATATATGTGTAAGAACGGAATATATGTGTAAGAATATATATGCGTAAGAACAGAATATATATGTGTAAGAACGGAATATATATGCGTATGAACGGAATATATGTGTAAGAACGGAATATATATGTGTAAGAACGGAATATATATGTGTAAGAACGGAATATATACCTGTAAGAACGGAATATATGTGTAAGAATATATATGCGTAAGAACCGAATATATATGTTTAAGAACGGAATATATATGTGTTAGAACTGAATATGTATGCGTAAGAACGAAATATATATGCGTAAGAACTGAATATATATGCGTAAGAACGGAATATATATTTGTAAGAACGGAATATATATGTGTAAGAACGTAATATATATGTGTAAGAACGGAATATATACGTGTAAGAACGGAATATATATGAGTAAGAACGGAATATATATGTGTAAGAACGGAATATATACGTGTAGGAACGGAATATATATGTGTAAAACGGAATATATATGTGTAAGAACTGAATATATATGTGTAAGAACTGAACATTTATGTGTACGAACTGAATATATATGTGTAAGAACTGAATATATATTTGTAAGAACTGAATATATATGTGTAATAACTGAATATATATGTGTAAGAAGTGAATATATATGCGTAAGAACGGAATATATATGTGTAAGAACGGAATATATATGTGTATGAACGGAATATGTTCGTGTAAGAACGGAATATATATGTGTAAGAACGGAATATATATGTGTATATATTTGTAAGAACGGAATATATACGTTTAAGAACGGAATATATATGTGTAGGAACAGAATATATATGTGTAAGAACTGAACATATATTTGTTAGAAATGAATATATATGCGTAAGAACTGAATATATATGCGTAAGAACGGAATATATATGCGTAAGAACGGAATATATATGTGTAAGAACGGAATATATATGTGTAAGAACGGAATATATATGCGTAAGAAGTGAATATATATGTGAAAGAACGGAATATATATGTTTAAGAACTGAATATATATGTGTAAGAACTAAATATATATTTGTAAGAACTGAATATATATGTGTAAGAACTGAATATATATGAGTTAAAACTGAATATATATGCGTAAGAACGTAATATATATGTGTAAGAACGGAATTTATACGTGTAAGAACGGAATATGTATGAGTAAGAACGGAATATATATGTGTAAGAACGGAATATATACGTGTAAGAACGGAATATATATGTGTAAGAACGGAATATATATGTGTAAGAACGGAATATTTATGTGTAAGAACTGAATATATATGTGTACGAACTGAATATATTTGTGTAAGAACTGAATATATATTTGTAAGAACTGAATATATATGTGTAAAAACTGAATATATATGCGTAAGAACTGAATATATATGCGTAAAAACGGAATATATATGTGTAAGAACGGAATATATATGTGTATATATGTGTATGAACGGTATATATATGTGTAATTACTGAATATATGTGTGTAAGAAGTGAATATATATGTGTAAGAACTGAATATATATGTGTAAGAACTGAATATATATGCGTAAGAACGGAATATATATGTGTAAGAACGGAATATATACATGTAAGAACGGAATATATATGTGTAATAACGGAATATATATGTGTAAGAACGGAATATATTTGTGTAAGAACTGAATATATATATGTAAGAAATGAATATATATTTGTAAGAACTGAATATATATGTGTAAGAACTGAATATATATATGTAAGAACGGAATATATATGTGTAAGAACGGAATATATATGTGTAAGAACGGAATATATATGTGTAAGAACGGAATATATGTGTAAGAATATATATGTTTAAGAACAAAATATATATGTGTAAGAACTTAATATATATGTGTAAGAACTGAATATATATGCGTAAGAACTGAACATATATTTGTATGAAATGAATATATATGCGTAAGAACTGAATATATATGCGTAAGACCGGAATATATATGTGTAAGAACGGAATGCATATGTGTAAGAACGGAATATATATGCGTAAGAAGTGAATATATATGTGTACGAACTGAATATATATGTATAAGAACTCAATATATATGTGTAAGAACTGAATATATATGCGTAAGAACTGAATATATATGGGTAAAACTGAATATATATGAGTAAGAATGGAACATATATGTGTAAGAAATGAATATATATGCGTAAGGACTGAATATATATGCGTAAGAACGGAATATATATGTGTAAGAACGGAATAGGTATGTGTAAGAACGGAATATATACGTGTAAGAACGGAATATATATGTGTAAAGAACGGAATATATATGTGTAGGAACGGAATATATATGTGTAAGAACTGAATATATATGTGTACGAACTGAATATATATGTGTAAGAACTGAATATATATTTGCAAGAACTGAATATATATGTGTAAAAACTGAATATATATGCGTAAGAACTGAATATATATGCGTAAAAACGGAATATATATGTGTAAGAACGGAATATATATGTGTATATATGTGTATGAACGGTATATATATGTGTAATTACTGAATATATGTGTGTAAGAAGTGAATATATATGTGTAAGAACTGAATATATATGTGTAAGAACTGAATATATATGCGTAAGAACGGAATATATATGTGTAAGAACGGAATATATACATGTAAGAACGGAATATATATGTGTAATAACGGAATATATATGTGTAAGAACGGAATATATTTGTGTAAGAACTGAATATATATATGTAAGAAATGAATATATATTTGTAAGAACTGAATATATATGTGTAAGAACTGAATATATATATGTAAGAACGGAATATATATGTGTAAGAACGGAATATATATGTGTAAGAACGGAATATATATGTGTAAGAACGGAATATATGTGTAAGAATATATATGTTTAAGAACAAAATATATATGTGTAAGAACTTAATATATATGTGTAAGAACTGAATATATATGCGTAAGAACTGAACATATATTTGTATGAAATGAATATATATGCGTAAGAACTGAATATATATGCGTAAGACCGGAATATATATGTGTAAGAACGGAATGCATATGTGTAAGAACGGAATATATATGCGTAAGAAGTGAATATATATGTGTACGAACTGAATATATATGTATAAGAACTCAATATATATGTGTAAGAACTGAATATATATGCGTAAGAACTGAATATATATGGGTAAAACTGAATATATATGAGTAAGAATGGAACATATATGTGTAAGAAATGAATATATATGCGTAAGGACTGAATATATATGCGTAAGAACGGAATATATATGTGTAAGAACGGAATAGGTATGTGTAAGAACGGAATATATACGTGTAAGAACGGAATATATATGTGTAAAGAACGGAATATATATGTGTAGGAACGGAATATATATGTGTAAGAACTGAATATATATGTGTACGAACTGAATATATATGTGTAAGAACTGAATATATATTTGCAAGAACTGAATATATATGTGTAATAACTGAATATATATGCGTAAGAACTGAATATATATGCATAAGACCGGAATATATATGTGTAAGAACGGAATATATATGTGTATGAGCGGAATATGTACGTATAAGAACGGAATATATATGTGTAAGAACGTAATATATGTGTATATATGTGTAAGAACGGAATATATATGTGTAATAACTGAATATATGTTTGTAAGAAGTGAATATATATGTGTAAGAACTGAATATATATGCGTAAGAACTGAATATATATGCGTAAGAACGGAATATATATGTGTAAGAACGGAATATATACGTGTAAGAACGGAATATATACGTGTAAGAACGGAATATATATGTGTAAGAACGGAATATATATGTGTAAGAACGGAATATATATGTGTAAGAACTGAAAATATATGTGTACGAACTGAATATATATTTGTAAGAACTGAATATCTATGTGTAATAACTGAATATATATGCGTAAGAACTGAATATATATGCGTAAGAACTGAATATATATGCGTAAGAACGGAATATATATGTGTATGAACGGAATATGTACGTGTAAGAACGGAATATATATGTGTAAGATCGGAATATATATGTGTATATGTGTAAGAACGGAATATATATGTGTAATTAATGAAAATATGTGTGTAAGAAGTGAATATATATGTGTAAGAACTGAATATATATGCGTAAGAACTGAATATATATGCGTAAGAACGGAATATATATGTGTAAGAACGGAATATATATGTGTAAGAATGGAATATATATG
>JAWPHD010025491.1:0-16115 GCA_037043455.1 Cyrtodaria siliqua
ATATGTGTAAGAACTGAATATATATGCGTAAGAACTGAATATATAAGCGTAAGAACTTAATATATATGCGTAAGAACTGAACATATATGCGTAAGAACTGAATATTTATGCGTAAAACTGAATATATATGCGAAAGAACGGAATATATATGCGTAAGAACGGAATATATGTGTAAGAACGGAATATATATGTGTAAGAACGGAATATGTGTAAGAACGAAATATATACGTGTAAAAACGGAATATATATGTGTAAGAACGGAATATATACGTGTAAAAACGGAATATATATGTGTAAGAACGGAATATATACGTGTAAGAACGGAATATATATGTGTAAGACTGAATTATATATGAGTAAGAACTGAATATATATGTGTAAGAACTGAATATATATGTGTAAGAATGGAATATGTGTAAGAACAGAATATATACGTGTAAAAACGGAATATATATGTGTAAGAACGGAATATATAAGTGTAAGAACGGAATGTGTAAGAACTGAATATATATGCGTAAGAACTGAATATATATGCGTAAGAACGGAATATATATGTGTATGAACTGAATATATATGTGTAAGAACTGAATATATATGTGTAAGAACTGAATATATATGTGTAAGAACTGAATATATATGTGTAAGAACTGAATATATATGCGTAAGAACTGAATATAAATGCGTAAGAACTGAATATATATGCGTAAGAACTGAATAAATATGCGTAAGAACTGAACATATATGCGTAAGAACTGAACATATATGCGTAATAACTGAATATATATGCTTAAGAAAGGAAGATATATGCGTAAGAACTGAATATATATGCGTAAGAACGGAATATATATGTGTAAGAACGGAATATATATGTGTAAGAACGGAATATATATTTGTAAGAACGGAATATATATGTGTAAGAACTGAATATATGCGTAAGAACTGAATATCATATGCGTAAGAACGGAATATATATGCGTAAGAACGGAATATATATGCGTAAGAAACGGAATATGTACATGTAAGAACGGAATATATATTTGTAAGAACGGAATAAATAAGTGTAACAACTGAATATATATGTGTAAGAACTAAATATTTATGTGTAATAACTGAATATATATGCGTAAGAACGGAATTTATATGCGTAAGAACTGAATATATATGTGTAAGAACGGAATATATATGTGTAAGAACGGAATATATATGTGTAAAAACGGAATATATATGTGTAAGAACAGAATATATATGTGTAAGAACGGAATATATATGTGTAAGAAATGAATATATATGCGTAAGAACTGAATATATATGCGTAAGAACTTAATATATATGCGTAAGAACTGAACATACATGCGTAAGAACTGAATATATATGCGTAAGAACTTAATATATATGAGTAAGAACTGAACATATATGCGTAAGAACTGAATATTTATCCGTAAAACTGAATATATATGCGAAAGAACGGAATATATATGCGTAAGAACGGAATATATGTGTAAGAACGGAATATATATGTGTAAGAACGGAATATGTGTAAGAACGAAATATATACGTGTAAAAACGGAATATATATGTGTAAGAACGGAATATATACGTGTAAGAACGGAATATATATGTGTAAGAACTGAATATATATGTATAAGAACTGAATATATATGTGTAAGAACTGAATATATATGTGTAAGAACGGAATATGTGTAAGAACGGAATATATACGTGTAAAAACGGAATATATATGTGTAAGAACGGAATATATACGTGTAAGAACGGAATGTGTAACAACTGAATATATATGCGTAAGAACTGAATATATATGCGTAAGAACGGAATATATATGTGTATGAACTGAATATATATGTGTAAGAACTGAATATATATGTGTAAGAACTGAATATATATGTGTAAGAACTGAATATATATGTGTAAGAACTGAATATATATGCGTAAGAACTGAATATAAATGCGTAAGAACTGAATATATATGCGTAAGAACTGAATAAATATGCGTAAGAACTGAACATATATGCGTAAGAACTGAACATATATGCGTAATAACTGAATATATATGCGTAAGAACGGAAGATATATGCGTAAGAACTGAATATATATGCGTAAGAACGGAATATATATGTGTAAGAACGGAATATATATGTGTAAGAACGGAATATATATTTGTAAGAACG
Source organism: Cyrtodaria siliqua (assembly GCA_037043455.1). Classification (NCBI taxonomy): domain Eukaryota; kingdom Metazoa; phylum Mollusca; class Bivalvia; order Adapedonta; family Hiatellidae; genus Cyrtodaria; species Cyrtodaria siliqua. Next base: position 2,187 of record JAWPHD010025491.1, read on the forward strand.
GAATATATATGTGTAAGAACTGAATATATATGCGTAAGAACTGAATATATATGCGTAAGAACGGAATATATATGCGTAAGAACGGAATATATATGCGTAAGAACGGAATATGTACATGTAAGAACGGAATATATATTTGTAAGAACGGAATAAATAAGTGTAACAACTGAATATATATGTGTAAGAACTAAATATTTATGTGTAATAACTGAATATATATGCTTAAGAACGGAATTTATATGCGTAAGAACTGAATATATATGTGTAAGAACGGAATATATATGTGTAAGAACGGAATATATATGTGTAAAAACGGAATATATATGTGTAAGAACAGAATATATATGTGTAAGAACGGAATATATATGTGTAAAAACGGAATATATATGTGTAAGAACAGAATATATATGTGTAAGAACGGAATATATATGTGTAAGAAATGAATATATATGCGTAAGAACTGAATATATATGCGTAAGAACTTAATATATATGCGTAAGAACTGAACATACATGCGTAAGAACTGAATATATATGCGTAAGAACTTAATATATATGAGTAAGAACTGAACATATATGCGTAAGAACTGAATATTTATCCGTAAAACTGAATATATATGCGAAAGAACGGAATATATATGCGTAAGAACGGAATATATGTGTAAGAACGGAATATATATGTGTAAGAACGGAATATGTGTAAGAACGAAATATATACGTGTAAAAACGGAATATATATGTGTAAGAACGGAATATATACGTGTAAGAACGGAATATATGTGTAAGAACTGAATATATATGTGTAAGAACTGAATATATATGTGTAAGAACTGAATATATATGTGTAAGAACGGAATATGTGTAAGAACGGAATATATACGTGTAAAAACGGAATATATATGTGTAAGAACGGAATATATACGTGTAAGAACGGAATGTGTAAAAACTGAATATATATGCGTAAGAACTGAATATATATGCGTAAGAACGGAATATATATGTGTATGAACTGAATATATATGTGTAAGAACTGAATATATATGTGTAAGAACTGAATATATATGTGTAAGAACTGAATATATATGTGTAAGAACTGAATATATATGCGTAAGAACTGAATATAAATGCGTAAGAACTGAATATATATGCGTAAGAACTGAATAAATATGCGTAAGAACTGAACATATATGCGTACGAACTGAACATATATGCGTAATAACTGAATATATATGCGTAAGAACGGAAGATATATGCGTAAGAACTGAATATATATGCGTAAGAACGGAATATATATGTGTAAGAACGGAATATATATGTGTAAGAACGGAATATATATTTGTAAGAACGGAATATATATGTGTAAGAACTGAATATATATGCGTAAGAACTGAATATATATGCGTAAGAACGGAATATATATGCGTAAGAACGGAATATATATGCGTAAGAACGGAATATGTACGTGTAAGAACGGAATATATATTTGTAAGAACGGAATAAATAAGTGTAACAACTGAATATATATGCGTATGAACGGAATATATACGCGTAAGAACGGAATATGTACGTGTAAGAACGGAATATATATGTGTAAGAACGGAATAAATATGTGTAACAACTGAATATGTATGTGTAAGAACTGAATATATATGCGTAAGAACTGAATATATATGCGTAAGAACGGAATATATATGTGTAAGAATGGAATATATATGCGTAAGCACTGAATATATATGTGTAAGAATTGAATATATATGCGTAAGAACTGAATATATATATGCGTAAGAACTGAATATATATGCGTAAAAGTGAATATATATGCGAAAGAACGGAATATATGTGTAAGAACGGAATATATATGTGTAAGAACGGAATATATATGTGTAAGAGCGGAATATATACGTGTAAGAACGGAATATATGTGTAAGAACAGAATATATATGTGTAAGAACGGAATATATATGTATAAAAAGGGAATATATATGTGTAAAAACTGAATATTTATGTTTAAGAACGGAATATATATGTGTACGGAATATATATGTGTAAGAACGGAATATATATGTGTAAGAACGGAATATATATGCTTAAGAACTGAATATATATGCGTAAGAACTGAATATATATGCTTAAGAACTGAATATATATGCGTAAGAACTTAATATATATGCGTAAGAACTGAACATATATGCGTAAGAACTGAATATTTATGCGTAAAACTGAATATATATGCGAAAGAACGGAATATATATACGTAAGAACGGAATATATGTGTAAGAACGGAATATATATGTGTAAGAATGCAATATATATGTGTAAGAACGGAATATATACGTGTAAAAACGGAATATATATGTGTAAGAACAGAATATATATGTGTAAGAACGGAATATATATGTGAAAAAACGGAATATATACGTGTAAGAACGGAATATATACGTGTAAGAACGGAATATATATGTGTAAGAAATGAATATATATGCGTAAGAACTGAACATATATGCGTAATAACTGAATATATATGCGTAAGAACGGAAGATATATGCGTAAGAACTGAATATATATGCGTAAGAACGGAATATATATGTGTAAGAACGGAATATATATGTGTAAGAACGGAATATATATTTGTAAGAACGGAATATATATGTGTAAGAACTGAATATATATGCGTAAGAACTGAATATATATGCGTAAGAACGGAATATATATGCGTAAGAACGGAATATATATGCGTAAGAACGGAATATGTACGTGTAAGAACGGAATATATATTTGTAAGAACGGAATAAATAAGTGTAACAACTGAATATATATGCGTATGAACGGAATATATACGCGTATGAACGGAATATGTACGTGTAAGAACGGAATATATATGTGTAAGAACGGAATAAATATGTGTAACAACTGAATATGTATGTGTAAGAACTGAATATATATGCGTAAGAACAGAATATATATGCGTAAGAACGGAATATATATGTGTAAGAATGGAATATATATGCGTAAGCACTGAATATATATGTGTAAGGAATTTGAATATATATGCGTAAGAACTGAATATATATATGCGTAAGAACTGAATATATATGCGTAAAAGTGAATATATATGCGAAAGAACGGAATATATGTGTAAGAACGGATATATATGTGTAAGACGGAATATATATGTGTAAGAGCGGAATATATACGTGTAAGAACGGAATATATGTGTAAGACAGAATATATATGTGTAAGAACGGAATATATATGTATAAAAAGGGGAATATATATGTGTAAAAACTGAATATTTATGTTTAAGAACGGAATATATATGTGTAAGAACGGAATATATTTGTGTAAGAACGGAATATATATGTGTAAGAACGGAATATATATGCTTAAGAACTGAATATATATGCGTAAGAACTGAATATATATGCTTAAGAACTGAATATATATGCGTAAGAACTTAATATATATGCGTAAGACTGAACATATATGCGTAAGAACTGAATATTTATGCGTAAAACTGAATATATATGCGAAAGAACGGAATATAATATACGTAAGAACGGAATATATGTGTAAGAACGGAATATATACGTGTAAGAACGGAATATATGTGTAAGAAATGAATATATATGCGTAAGAAACTGAATATATATGCGTAAGAACGGAATATATATGTGTATGAACTGAATATATATGTGTAAGAACTGAATATATATGTGTAAGAACTGAATATATATGTGTAAGAACTGAATATATATGCGTAAGACTGAATATATATGCGTAAGAACTGAATATATATGCGTAAGAACTTAATAAATATGCGTAAGAACTGAACATATATGCGTAAGAACTGAACATATATGCGTAATAACTGAATATATATGCGTAAGAAAGGAAGATATATGCGTAAGAACTGAATATAAATGCGTAAGAACGGAATATATATGTGTAAGAACGGAATATATATGTGTAAGAACGGAATATATATATGTAAGAACGGAATATATATGTGTAAGAACTGAATATATATGCGTAAGAACTGAATATATATGCGTAAGAACGGAATATATATGCGTAAGAACTGAATATATATGCGTAAGAACGGAATATATATGCGTAAGATTACGCACGGAATATATATGCGTAAGAACGGAATATGTACGTGTAAGAACGGAATATATATTTGTAAGAACGGAATATATATGTGTAACAACTGAATATATATGCGTATGAACGGAATATATACGCGTAAGAACGGAATATGTACGTGTAAGATCGGAATATATATGTGTAAGAACGGAATAAATATGTGTAACAACTGAATATATATGAGTAAGAACTGAATATATATGCGTAAGAACGGAATATATATGTGTAAGAACGGAATATATATGCATAAGCACTGAATATATATGTGTAAGAACTGAATATATATGCGTAAGAACTGAATATATATGCGTAAGAACTGAATATATATGCGAAAGAACGGAATATATATGCGTTAGAACGGAATATATGTGTAAGAACGGAATATATATGTGTAAGAACGGAATATATATGTGTAAGAGCGGAATAAATACGTGTAAGAACGGAATATATATGTGTAAGAACAGAATATATATGTGTAAGAACGGAATATATATGTGTAAAAAGGAAATATATATGTGTAAGAACTGAATATTTTTGTGTAAGTACGGAATATGTATGTGTAAGAACGGAATATATATGTGTAAGAACGGAATATATTTGTGTAAGAACGGAATATATATGCTTAAGAACTGAATATATATGCGTAAGAACTGAATATATATTCTTAAGAACGGAATATATATGTGTAAGGACGGAATATATATGTGTAAGAACGGAATATATATGCTTAAGAACTGAATATATATGCGTAAGAACTGAATATATATGCTTAAGAACGGAATATATATGTGTAAGAACTGAATATATATGCGTAAGAACTGAATATATATGCGTAAGAACTGAATATATATGCGTAAGAACTGAATATATATGCTTACAACTGAATATATATGTGTAAGAACTGAATATATATGCGTAATAACTGAAGATATATGTGTAGGAACTGAATATATATGCGTAAGAACGGAATATATATGTGTAAGAGCGGAATATATATGTGTAACAACAGATTATATATGTAAGAACGGAATATATATGTGTAAGAACTGAATATATATGCGTAAGAAAGGAATATATATGTGTAAGAACGGAATATATATGCGTAAGAACTGAATATATATGTGTAAGAACTGAATATATGTGTAAATACTGAATATATATGCGTAAGAACTGAATATATATGCGAAAGAACCGGATATATATATGCGTAAGAACGGAATATATGTGTAAGAACGGAATATATATGTGTGAGAACGGAATATATATGTGTAAGAACGAAACATATACGTGTAAGAACGGAATATATATGTGTAAGAACGGAATATATATGTGTAAGAAAGGAATATGTATGTGTAAGAACGGAATATATATGTGTAAGAACGGAATATATATGTTAAGAACGGAATATATATGTGTAAGAACAGAATATATATGTGTAAGAACGGAATATATATGCGTAAAAACGGAATATATATGTGTAAGAACGGAATATTTACGTGTAAGAACGGAATATATATGTGTAAGTTCGGAATATATATGCGTTAGAACGGAATATATGTGTAAGAACGGACTATATACGTGTAAGAACGGAATATATATGTGTAAGAACAGAATATATATGTGTAAGAACGGAATATATATGTGTAAGAACGGAATATATACGTGTAAGAACGGAATATATACGTGTAAGAACGGAATATATATGTGTAAGAAATATGCGTAAGAACTGAATATATATGCGTAAGAACGGAATATATATGTGTATGAACTGAATATATATGCGTAAAACTGAATATATATGCGTAAGAACTGAATATATATGCGTAAGAGCTGACTATATATGCGTAAGAACTGAATATATATGTGTAAGAACTGAATATATATGCGTAAGAACTGAATATATATGCATAAGAACTGAATATATATGTGTAAGAACGAAAAATATATATGTGTAAGAACGAAAAATATATGTGTAAGAAGTGAATATATATGTGTAAGAATTTGATATATATGTGTAAGAACTGAATATATATGTGTAAGAACAGAATATATATGTGTAAGAACTGAATACATATGTGTAAGAACTGAATATATATGTGTAAGATCTGAATATATATGCTTAAGAACTGAATTTATATGCGTAAGTACTGAATAAATATGCGTAAGAACTGAATATATATGCGGAAGAATTGAATATATATGTATAAGAACGGAATATATATGTTTAAGAATGGAATATATATGTGTAAGAACGGAATATATATGTGTAAGAACTGAATATATATGTGTAAGAACGGAATATATATGTGTAAGAACTGAATATATGTGTAAAAACTGAATATATATGTGTAAGAACTGAATATATATGTGTAAGAACTGAATATATATGCGTAAGAACTGAATATATATGCGTAAGAACTGAATAAATATGCGTAAGAACTGAACATATATGCGTAAGAACTGAACATATATGCGTAATAACTGAACATATATGCGTAAGAACTGAATATATATGCGTAAGAACTGAATATATGCATAAGAACTGAATATATATGAGTAAGAACTGAATATATATGCGTAAGAACTGAACATATATGCGTAAGAACTGAATATATATGCGTAAGAACTGAACATATATGCGTAAGAACTGACCATATATGCGTAAGAACTGAATATATATGCGTAAGAACTGAATATATATGCGTAAGAACGGAATATATATGTGTAAGAAAGGAATATATATGTGTTAAAAGTGAATATATATGTGTAAGAACTGAATATATATGTGTAAGAACTGAATATATATGTGTAAGAACTGAATATATATGTGTAAGAACTGAATATATAGGTGTAAGAACGGAATATATATGTGTAAGAACGGAATATATATGTGTAAGAACGGAATATATATGCTTAAGAACTGAATATATATGCGTAAGAACTGAATATATATGCTTAAGAACTGAATATATATGCGTAAGAACTGAATATATATGCTTAAGAACGGAATATATATGTGTAAGAACGGAATATATATGTGTAAGAACGGAATATATATGCTTAAGAACTGAATATATATGTATAATAGCGGAATATATATGTGTAACAACAGAGTATATATGTGTAAGAACTGAATATATATGTGTAAGAACTGAATATATAGGCGTAAGAAAGGAATATATATGTGTAAGAACAGAATATATATGCGTAAGAACTGAATATATATGTGTAAGAACTGAATATATGTGTAAGTACTGAATATATATGCTTAAGAACTGAATATATATGCGAAACAACGGGATATATATATGCGTAAGAACGGAATATATGTGTAAGAACGGAATATATATGTGTGAGAACGGAATATATATGTGTAAGAACGGAATATATACGTGTAAGAATGGAATATATATGTGTAAGAACAGAATATATATGTGTAAGAACGGAATATATATGTGTAAGAACGGAATATATATGTGTAAGAACGGAATATATATGTGTAAGAACAGAATATATATGTGTAAGAACGTTATATATGCGTAAAAACGGAATATATATGTGTAATAACGGAATATTTACGTGTAAGAACGGAATATATATGTGTACGTTAGGAATATATATGCGTTAGAACGGAATATATATGTTAAGAAGTGAATATATATGTGTAAGAACTGGATATATATGTGTAAGAACTGAATATATATGTGTAAGAACAGAATATATATGTGTAAGAACTGAATACATATGTGTAAGAACTGAATATATATGTGTAAGATCTGAATATATATGCTTAAGAACTGAATATATATGCGTAAGAACTGAATAAATATGCGTAGAACTGAATATATACTGCTTAAGAACTGAATATATATGCGTTAGAACTGAATATGTATGCGTAAGAACTGAATATATATGCAGAAGAAACTGAATATATATGTATAAGAACGGAATATATATGTTTAAGAATGGAATATATATGTCTAAGAACGGAATATATATGTGTAAGAAGTGAATATATATGTGTAAGAACGGATATATATGTGTAAGAACTGAATATATGTGTAAAAACTGAATATAATTATATGTGTAAGAACTGAATATATATGTGTAAGACTGAATATATATGCGTAAGAACTGAATATATATGCGTAAGAACTGAATAAATATGCGTAAGAACTGAACATAATGGTAAGAACTGAACATATATGCGTAATAACTGACATATATGCGTAAGACTGAATATATATGCGTAAGAACTGAATATATGCATAAGAACTGAAATATATAGGCGTAAGAACTGAATATATATGCGTAAGAAACTGTACAATATATGAGTAAGAACTGGATATATATGCGTATGAACTGAACATATATGCGTAAGAACTGACCATATATGCGTAAGAACTGAATATATATGCGTAAGAACTGAATAATATATGCGTAAGAACGGAATATATATGTGTAAGAACGGAATATATATGTGTAAAAAGTGAATATATATGTGTAAGAACTGAACTTATATGCGTAAGAACTGAATATATATGCATAATAATGAATATATATGCTAGAGAACGGAATATATATGCGTAAGAAAGCAATATATATGCATAAGAACGGAATTTATATGTAAAAACGGAATATATATGTGTTAGAACGCAATATATATGCGTAAGAACTGAATATATATGCGTAAGAACGGAATATATATGCGTAAGAACTGAACATATATGCGTAAGAACGGGATATATATAAGTAAGAACGGAATATATATGTGTAAGAACTGAATATATATGTGTAAGAAACGGAATAATGTGTAAGAATATATCTGCGTAGGAACGGACATATATGCGTAAGAACGGAACATATATGCGTAAGAACGGAATATATATGTGTAAGAACGGAATATGTTTGTGTAAGAACGGAATATATATGTGTAAGAACGGAATATATATGTGTAAGAACGAAATATATATGTGTAAGAAAGGAATAATATGTGTAAGAATGGAATATATATGTGTAAGAACGGAATATAAATGTGTAAGAACGGAATCTGTATGTGTAAGTACGGAATATAGATGTGTAAGAACGGAATATATATGTGTAAGAACGGAATATCTGTGTAAGAATAATATGTGTAAGAACGGAATATATGCTGTAAGAATATATATGCGTAGGAACGGAACATATATGCGTAAGAACGGAACATATATGCGTAAGAACGGAATATATATGTGTAAGAACGGAATATGTGTGTGTAGAACCGGAATATATATGTGTAAGAACGGAATATATATGTGTAAGAACGAAATATATATGTGTAAGAAAGAATATATATGTGTAAGAATGGAATATATATGTGTAAGAACGGAATATAAATGTGTAAGACGGATATGTATGTGTAAGAACGGAATATAGATGTGTAAGAACGGAATATATATGTGTAAGAACGGATATATGTGGAAGAATATATATGCGTAAGAACGGAATATATATGTGTAAGAACGGAGTATACATGCGTAAGACTGAATATATATGCGTAAGGAACTGATTATGTATGCGTAAGAACTGAACATATATGGTAAGAACTGAACATATTATTGTTTAAGACTGAACTTATATGCGTAAGAACTGAATATATATGCGTAAAGAACCGAATATATATGCGTAAGAACGGAATATATATGCGTAAGAAAGCAATATATATGCATAAGAATGGAATATATATGTACGACGGAATATATATGTGTTAGAACGCAATATAAATGCGTAAGAACTGAATATATATGCGTAAGAACGGAATATATATGCGTAAGAACTGAACATATATGCGTAAGAACGGAATATATATAAGTAGAACGGAATATAATGTGTAAGAACTGAATATATATGTGTAAGAACGGAATATATGTGTAAGATATATATGCGTAGGGAACGGAACATATATGCGTAAGAACGGAACATATAAGCGTAAGAACGGAATATATATGTGTAAAGAACGGAATATGTGTGTGTAAGAACGGAAATATATATGTGTAAAAAGGAAATATATATGTGTAAGAACGAAATATATATTGTAAGAGACGGAATATATATGTGTAAGAATGGAATATATATGTGTAAGAACGGAATATAAATGTGTAAGAACGGAATATGTATGTGTAAGAACGGAATATAGATGTGTAAGAACGGAATATATATGTGTAAGAACGGAATATATGTGTAAGAATATATATGCGTAAGAACGGAATATATATGTGTAAGACGGGAGTATACATGCGTAAGAACTCGAATATATATGCGTAAGAACTGAACATATATTCGTAAGAACTGGACATATATGCGTAAGAACTGAATATATATGCGTAAGAACTGAATATATATTGCGTAAGAACTGAATATATATGCGTAAAACTGAATATTTATGCGTAAGAACGGAATATATATGCGCTAAGAACGGAATATATATGCTTAAGAACGGAATATATATGTGTAAGATCTGAATATATATATGTGTAAGAACGGAATATATATGTATGAATATATATATGCGTAAAACTGAATATATATGCGTAAGAACTGAATATATATGGTAAGAACTGAATATTTATGCGTAAGAACTGAAACATATATGCGTAAGACTGAATATATATGCGTAAGAACTGAATATATTGCTTAAGAACTGAATATATATGCGTAAGTACTGAAATATATGCGTAAGAATGAATATGTAATGCGCTAAGAACTGAATATATAATGCGTAACAGAACTGAATCTATATGCGTAAGAACTAATTATGTATGCGTAAGAACTGCACATATATATGCGTAAGAACTGACATATCTGTGTAAGACTGAACTTATATGCGTAAGACTGAACATATATGCGTAATAACTGAATATATATGCGTAAGAACGGAATATCTATGCGTCAAGAACAGACATATATATGTGTAAGAAGAATATATATGTGTAAAAAGGAATATATATGTGTAAGAACTGAAATTATGTGTAAGAACGGAATATATATGTGTAAGACGGAATATATATGTGTAAGACGGAATATATATGCTTAAGAATGCATATATATGCGTAAGAACTGAATATATATGCTTAAGAACGGAATATATAATGTGTAAGAACGAATATATATATGTAAGAACTGCATTTATATGCTTAAGAACTAGAATAATATATGCGTAAAACTGAATATATATGCATAAGAACTGATTATATATGCGTAAGACTGAATATATATGCTGAAATAACTGAAGATATATGCGTAAGACTGAATATATATGCGTAAGTACGGAATATAATGTATAATAGCGGAATATAATGTGAACACAGAGTATATATGTGTAAGAACTGAATATATATGTGTAAGAACTGAATATATATGCGTAAGAAGAATAAATATGTGTAAGAACGAATTATATGCTGTACGATGGAACTGTGTGTGTAAGAACTGAATATATGTGTAAGTAGTGAGAGTGTATATGCTTAAGACTGAATATATATGCGAACAATGGGATTATATATATGCGTAAGAACGGAATATATGTGTAAGAACGGAATATATATGTGTGAGAACGGAACTCTCTATTTGTAAGAACGGAATATATCCGTGTAAGAATGAATATATATGTGTAAGAACAGGAATATATATGTGTAAGAACGGAATATATATGGTGTAAGACGGAAATATATATTTGTAAGAACGGGAATATATATGTGTAAGAACAGAATATATATGTGTAAGCACGTAATATATATGCTGTAAAAACGGATATATATGTGTAAACGAATATTTACGTGTAGAACGGTATATATATGTGTAAGTTCGGATATATATGCGTTAGAACGGAATATATATGGTTAAGAGTGAATATATAATATGTAAGAACTGGAATATAATATGTGGTAAAACTGAATATATATGTGTAAGAACAGAATATATATGTGTAAGAACTGAAGCATCTGTGTAAGAACTGAATATAATGTGTAAGTCTGTATATATTGCTTAAGAACTGAATTATATGCGTAAGACTGAATAAATATGCGTAGGAACATGAATATATATGCTAAGACTGAATATATATGCGTTAGAACTGAATATGTATGCGTAAGAACTGAATATATATGCAGAAGAACCTGAATATATATGTATAAGAACGGAATACTATGATGTTTAAGAATGGATATATATGTCGCTAAGAACGACATATATATGTGTAAGAAGTGAATAATATATGTGTAAGAACGGAAGTATATATGTGTAAGACAGAATATATGTGTAAAACTGAATATATTTTATGTGGTAAGAACTGAATATCTATGTGTAAGAACTGAATATATATGGTAAGAACTGAATATATATGCGTAAGACTGATAAATATGCGTAAGAACTGAGACATATATGCGTAAGAACAGAACAATTTATGCGTAATAACTGAACATATATGCGTAAGTACGAATATATATGCGTAAGAACTGAATATTATGCATAAGAACTGAATATATATGGTAAGAACTGAATATATATGGGTAAGAACTGACACTATATGCGTAAGAACTGAATATATATGCGTAAGAACTGAACATATATGCGTAAGACTGACCATATATGCGTAAGAACTGAATATTTAAGCGTAAGAACTGAATATATATGGCGTAAGAACGGAATATATATGTGTAAGAACAGGAATATATATGTGTAAAAGTGAATATATATGTGTAAGAACTGAACTTATATGCGTAAGACTGAATATATCATGGCATAATAATGAATATATATGCGTAGAACGTATATATATGCGTATAGAAAGCAATATATATGCAAAGAACGGAATATATATGTAAGAACGGAAATATATATGTGTTAGAACGCAATAATATGCGAAGAACTGAATATAATATGCGTAAGAACGGAATATATATGCGTAAGAACTGCAACATATATGCGTAATAACGGAATATATAAAGTAAGACGGAATATATATGTGTTAAGGACTGAATATATTGTGTAAGAACGGAATATATGTGTAAGAATATAATATGAGTAGGAACCGGAACGTATATGCGTAAGAACGACATATATGCGTAAGAAACGGAATATATATGTGTAAGAACGGAATATGTGTGTGTAAGAACGGAATATATATGTGTAAAACGGAATATATATGTGTAAGACGGCAATATATAAGTGTAAGAAAGGAATATATATGTGTAAGAATGGAATATATATGGTGTAAGAACGGAATATAATGTGTAAGAACGGAATATGTATGGTGTAAGACGGAATATAGATGTGTAAGAACGGAATATAGATGTGTAAGAACGGAATATATGTGTAAGAATATATATGCGTAAGAGCGAATATATATGTGTAAGAACGGAGTATACATGCGTAAGAACTGAATATATTAGCGTAAGAACTGAACATATATCGTAGACTGGACATATATGAGTAAAACTGAATATATATGCGTAAGAAACTGAACTATTATATGCATAAGACTGAATAATATGCGTAAAACTGAATATTCATGCGTAATCACGGAATATATATGCGTAAGAAACGGAATATATAATGCTTATGACGGAATATATAAGTGTAAGATCTGAATATATATATGTGTAAGAACGGAATATATATGTATGAATGTATATAATGCGTTAAACTGAATATATATGCGTAAGAACTGAATATAATATGCGTAAGAAACGAATATATATGCGTAAGAACTGAACATGTAATGCGTAAGAACTGAATATATATGCGTAAG
>JAWPHD010025492.1:0-16112 GCA_037043455.1 Cyrtodaria siliqua
TTAAACTACAACAAAATAGTTTCTGACCTTGATATAGTAAATAATGCTCCTAAGGAAAGTGTGTGTAATACATCAAAATTGTGCTATGCTCCAGCAGGTCATGTCATCACTGGTAATTTTGATATTGCTTTTGTCCTAAGTATAGATTACCTTCAACTATCGATTGTAATGCCTGTCGTGCTCAGAGTATCCATTGAGGATTTTAGTATAAAATGGTGTCGTAGAGAACGGACGGTACCACACTCTCTTTCTAATTCTCAATTTTTAAAATTAAAGATACACGTATTAACTTTTATAATGCTATCCCCTCTTTACTTCCTCCGAGACCTAGGTTTTTCTTTCGTAATTTAAAATCGGGAATTCAAGAATGTCATAATAAATTTGTTTTAGTTCCTGCTGATAAAGCAGCTAATAATGTAATTACTGTTTGACGCCTACAATACGTCAATGTTTTATCTCTGGTAGCACTAATTCGTATACTCCAGTTCATCCTACTGAGGATGATATTGTTTCCACACATATCACTCGGTGCACTACTTTCAAGGCCGGGGTAGACGAAAAGCAGAACAAACTGCCAACTATGTACTGGAATACTAAATTACAGAAAAATCTGTATAAGACCCGCTTTATTTTGAATTCTAGTGCCTGCACCACCACAAACATCTCCAAACTTTAAACTTTTTGTCTTACTGCCGCTAAAGATCACGTTAAGCAATATTGTGATAAAACTTATGAAAACTCTGGGATTAATTTGTTTTGTCTATTAAAAATTCAGAAGACCTTCTTGATAAATAAAGGTCAAGTTTCATCTAATAGCACTGATGACTTCTCTACACTATATACAGCTTTACCACATCACCTTATCAAAGACAATATTATTGCTCTTATTCAAAAGAAATTCGCCTGGGAAAATACTAAATGTTTGGCCTGTAATAATATTAAAGCGTTTTTTACTAACGGCAGTTTAGACAATTACACTATGTGGACTTGCCAAGAAGTTTATGAAGCACTCGTCTTTCTATTAGATAATATTTTCGTCAGGTATGGTATGACCGTTTATAGAAAATTGTTGGTATCCCTATGGGTACGAACTGTGCACCCATTGTCGCAGATTGGTTTTTATATTGCTGTGAGAGAGAGTTCATGTTGAGTCTTTCACGAGATACCCAGAAGATGTTATGGAGGCCTTTAATGACATCTCTCGGTAACTGGATGACATATTAAACATTGACAACCCTTTGTTTTCTACTATGGTTAATAATATATACCTAAAGAACTTAACAAAGCTAATATTTCTGGTACTAACGCTTCTTTTCTTGATTACATCTCTCCATTGAAAATGGTGAAATTATTAGCAAAATATATGACAAGAAAGATGATTTTAATTTTGATATTGTTAATTATCCCCATTTAGATGGGGTCTAAATTGGTCAATCACTAAACATGCAGTGTGTTGCAAACATGCAGTGTGTTGCAAAATGATAACCTCTTTTGATAAACCTTTTAACAAGTTTAACCTTTTAGAGATTGTATGAAAGTGTTCATGATCAAGTATCTTACGAAATCAAGTCACTATGGAAGTCAGGTCGTGAAAGTCCTTGTCTCAAAAGAGGTCTCAAATTACTTTTATATTTTAAAAGCTGATCAGGGTTACGAGAATAAAATTTTGCCAAGTCTTTTCGAAGTTTATATTAACGGTAGCCCTGATCGAGTCATGTTTTAGTTATTCAAAATTTAATATTAAAGTCCTTAACACGACTACAAACTCTAGAAAAACGAAAAGTAGACATATATGTCGAACGGGAGATACAGTATTCAAGGAATCACAATCAACCAAAAACACGATCACAATCAAACGTCACCGTCCTTTTGGGCTTTAGGTAGTCGTCATCATAGAATCCACCGCAAGTCCTGTCATCGCACATTTAAAGAGGAAATAATAGTGGCGAACTGTAAATGGGTCCATCCATGCAGTGCGTTGCAAAATGATAGGGTCATAACCTCTTTTGATTAATCTTTAAAGTTGAGAAACATATGCCACATACGATGGGAACAACCTTATCTAAGTAGGGATAATTAACGATATATTGTCAAAAAATGTACTTATTATTTCCCAACTGAGAGATGCAAATAAAACCTGCTCTTTCTTTTCGCCTTTGGCCATATTGTTTTCACTTTTATCAGAGTTGACAATTTAGTTGCACCATTCTGTGTCCACAATGCATTGTTTTAAGATACATATTTCCCGAGATTGTAATGAAAAAAATGAACCATTTTTGGACTAGGGGATTTTCAAGCCCTAGTCCTTAGCAGGCGACAAAATTCGAGCACGCTAGAAGCCGCAACAGATCGTCACTGACGAAATGTATCACTACGCTAACAGACAGAGCGTCAGCTGTTATTTTGATTGGCTGTTCATTCGCATAAAAGAGGTAAGCACATCCCACTCACTGTATGTATATTGATAGGAGCCCTGGCCTTGTGTAGAGAAGAAATAGTTCTCCGGATCAGACAAATACCATCTAAATCGTAAATAATTTGTGGGAAATGGAAAGAAAATTGAAGAATGTGATGTTTGGGCCTATATTTTTTCTACTAAGACAAGAAAAAAGATGATATATTTTATCTCGAAATATTATAAACCCCGTTTGGACCCCGTACATCCAGCTTTGCAAACCTGGGATAAAGTAGCTCATTTGCATATTAATGTCGAAAGGACCAATGCTTCCGAGCAAAAGTAGTCATTTTTCAGCAAAAAAAAAGAATAGAGGTAAACATTTGCGATATCAGCGGGAAAATGGAACATCCGTCACCTCATGGGGACAATCTTAAAGAAAGTCTTCGTCAGTATGTTATAATTGCAAAATTTACAAATTGTATTACTACGCTGCAGAAGCGGCATTTCAGACGCAATATATTGAACTAATCACGCGTTGATTTCATGACCCGCGATCACTATTAATCGAGTGGAGAAGATTTTGTAAAGATATGAATAATGTTGCTCCGAATTAATAAATGGTGGAATACATACCACAATAAAAAAAATATGTAAACAATAAAAAAATTAGATGTATTTTTCCTGAAAGGATAACTCATACGGCCCAGATTTCTATCCGGTACAAGCGTCGGAATATAATAATTACAATCTGATCCCTTCGAATTCAAGAAGACGCTTTCCGCCAGTTTTAACAACACAGACCCGAATTCGACACAGAACACAGAACTTATGTTCATAAATGCACTTACACCATGTACACTCAACAGAACTGTTCAATTTCCAAAGCCCCTAGTCCATCAGTGCTTTCAGCACTTTGATTAAACCATCTTCTGTGTCACAAACGGTTGCACAAAAACCAATCCGAAATTGTCAGAATATAAGGAGACCTATAAAAAGTACATGTAATTGTCTTTGGAAATGGTGATTTTTATTATATTATGGCAACAGTCACAACTCTAAAATAATATGTTTTGATCAAGAAAGTTTAAACAAATTGAATAAGTATGACAGGGTGAAGAAACAAGAGGCCCAAGAGGGCCTGTAGACGCTCTACTGTGTAAAACAGCTTTTATCTGGAGATCAGGAGAAGTAGTCGGTACAAAGCTTTGTGTTACCCGCTATAAAAATGTGATGAATTGTTGCAAAACTGTAACTGGTTTTATTTTGTTGTATATTTTAGTATTCGATGATAACAAAAAGCGCAAATTTTATAGAGGCCAACCCAAGGAACATTTGTATGATATTTCATTGTAATGGATTAAGTGGTTTCGGAGGAGATGTCGTTTGAAATCTCTTTAAATTTGACCTAATTTTAGCCATGGCGGGCATCTTGGATGACTGACGGCCGCAAAAAACACAAATCTGAGGAGGCCTATCCCAAAGATCATTGTGATTAAGTTTCATTAAAATCCTTCAAGCGGTTTCAGAGAAGATGTCATGTTTAGCCTTTTCCTGTATAACTCTATGTAAAACTTTGAGTTGACGTAGTGGCCATGTTAATTATTCGGCAAAAACGAAACACACAAACTTGATAGAGGTCAACCAAAGGAACATGTATATGATATTTCACTAGAATGGAACCAGAGGTTTCGGAGGAGATGTTGTCGACATTTCCCTAAATTTGACCTAATTTTAGCCACGGCGACCATCTTAAATGACTGGCGGCCATGACAAATCTGAAAGGGGCTTGCTAAGTAACATTGTGATAAAGTTTCATCAAAATTCTTCAAGCGGTTTGAGAGAAGATGTCGATTTTATAAAATTGCTAACAGACGGACGGACGAACGGATGGACAAACGGACGGACGACGGACGAAAAGTGATCGCATAAGCTCGCCAGGCCTTTGGCCAATAGAGCTAAAAACTAAATGATTATAAAGTGGAAAAGGAAAAAGTTCTTGATCCCAAAGAAAGGGAATGAATATCCGTAAACCTGCCTTACTCGTGCTAACAAATAGATTCATACTGTCAGTTGATATGACATTTAAATGAATGTACATATTTATTTAAAAAAACATGGATTATTTAGCCAATACGCAAATCAGCTGTATTTGCAGTAGGGTATGAATGTTTCAGATACGGTGTATGTGTGTGTCACTGGAAGTGTTACAGATATGGTGTATGTGTGTGTCGTGGGAGGTGTTACAGATATGGTGTATGTGTGTGTGGGGGAGGTGTAACAGAGATATGGTGTATGTGTGTATCGCGGGAGGTGTTACAAATATGGTGTATGTGTGTGTGTGGGAGGTGTTACAGATATGGTGTATATGTGCGGGGGGAGGTGTTACAGAAATATGGTGTATGTGTGTGTCGCGGGAGGTGTTACAGATATGGTGTAGGTGTGTGTCGCGGGAAGTATTACAGATATGGTGTATGTGTGTGTCGCGGGAGGTGTTACAGATATGGTGTAGGTGTGTGTCGCGGGAAGTATTACAGATATGGTGTATGTGTGTGTCGCGGGAGGTGTTACATATATAGTGTATGTGTATGTCGGGGAGGTGTTACAGAGTTTGTTGGAGCCTATCCTCCGAGAACCATAGGAATATGTTTGCTAGTGAGGGTATGAATGTTTCAGATACGGTGTATGTGTGTGTCACGGGAGGTGTTACAGATATGGTGTATGTGTGTGTCGTGGGAGGTGTTACAGATATGGTGTATATGTGTGTGGGGGAGGTGTTACAGAGATATGGTGTATGTGTGTGCCGCGGGAGGTGTTACAAATATGGTGTATGTGTGTGTGGGGGATGTGTTACAAATATGGTGTATATGTGCGGGGGGAAGTGTTACAGAAATATGGTGTATGTGTGTGTCGCGGGAGGTGTTACATATATGTTGTAGATGTGTGTCGCGGGAGGTGTTACATATATGGTGTAGGTGTGTGTCGCGGGAGGTGTTACATATATGGTGTATGTGTGTGTCGCGGGAGGTGTTAGAGATATAGTGTATGTGTATGTCGGGGAGGTGTTACAGAGTCTGTTGGAGCCTATCCTCCGAGAACCATAGGAATATGTTTGCTAGTGAGAGTAGGGCAGTTTCCCGGACTAATACTTATCATTCCCTCTCTGGGGCGGCGCTTAATAGCACATGCGTTGATGATGTTAATTAACCAACTGATATTAGTTTACATAGATGCCCTCTGAAATTAGAAACAGAGATATCAATTTCATATATTTGTTTTCATGAAGGAACACAAAAGTAATATTCCTTTTATCATGTGATATTCCTTGTTGCGAGTTATTCACTAAAATAATGGTTAACTGATATCCCAAATAACAAAAACTCAGGCGCCTCGTCGTCGTATTCATATTTTTGATGAAACTTGAAAGAAATTATCCAACATTTCACAGGCTAATTTCGTATAATATGTAATGGTAATATGTAACGTCATGCACAGTCTCGCTTCTATATAAAATATAAAAGCATATATAATGCAAATGATAGTCTCCTAATCCTAATATCCTAGGAGCAGATGCATCCTAATGTCAGTTCGGACGGCATGTGAATGACCTAACATCACAATGATATGTAACATGTTTAATAACAAGAAATGAGTTTATTTAATACATCCAATAACACGTAATATAAATATGTGATCAACGATTTTATCAATCCGTGTTTTAAAAGTTCTGGTTGTCTGCAAACCGTCTTTTATTTAATAAGTACAGCTCAGAAAGTGTGTAAGGTGTCTCCGCCAGGACTTGAACCTGGATCTCTTTTCTCGAAAGAAAAGCATGCTTCTTTACACTACAGAGATGGTCCCAACGAAACATACTAAGTGTACAAAAACAAGCCAAAATGAATTTAACCTATTTATATCAAATATATGTTAACATAATAACCTTCCTTTATTGGCTGACAAATACATCATGCCGTCGGATATTCGAGTAAAGTGTACCTGGACTGGTAATAATCCGGACAGTGTCATCAGCTACGCACCCATCTACCATGATCTATGCTCAGATTATGTTCCGTGTGTTCCAGACGACTTTAGCGTCACTGACCGTGCGATGCTGCACGAGACAGCGATAGCAGCTCGATTCGCAATGTATATACTCCGGACAATGCAGTTTAAGGTATACTCGTACTGAACAAAATGGACATAATTATACTCCGGACAGTGCCACTACAGATGCAAAGCTATACTGAAAATGGGTGTATTGTATACTCCGCACTTGTGCAGGTAAATACATGGACGTATTCATTTAAAAACCAGTGTTATGAAACGATACGATGGCAGCAAACAAGCAAATATTACCTGATGGTTCCACGCTATCCATTGTCACGCACTGAACGCATCCACCACCGTAGGCCGTTGACGCACAGTCCGTAGTACAAGAGGTTCTGCATCATAAGGAGACCACGTAAGATGCGTCCGTCAAACACACACAGCCATTCGCTTCGTTGCAGCAGTTAATAAACGTGTGACCACTCCAGTCCGCGCCGCTCCCGTCGTCAGACAGCAACTGCCTTAAAAATACGAAAACGTCAACAAACTCCACTGTGGAGAGTGTCCCACATACATGTAGGTAGGTAGGTAGGTCATCAAAACACTGCTCTCACCTCCGATGACCTTTCCCACAGCACCTGAATTTGTGTTCAGTATATATGCATTGTCTGTAAACGATCGGCACACACAATTACGCGTTTAATTATCTGACATTGATATTAAAAAACAACAACTGCCCTATTTTACTGCGTACTTGTTCTCAGTGCATGTTTTCTGAAGGAAAATGCAAACAAAACAGACATAACTGAGAAAAGTGAAAGAAGAAGAAACAGGTGACAGATGATAAAATAATAATATATAAAAAGAAAAGTCTACAGCACCCGGTATTCCCAGGCGGTCACCCATCCAAGTACTAACCGGGCTCGACGTTGCTTAACTTCGGTGATCGGACGAGAACCGGTGCTTTCAACGTGATATGGCCGTAGACACGATGCTTCGTTTTATTGGGGTCTATATACCTTTGCATCGATAGAGAGAAAAGAACGGAGAAATGAGCAGAAGAAGGAAAAGATGAAGTAAAGCAGACATTCATTAATGGCACAACAACGTGCGTGTCGACGCTTCTGCAGCTTGGCAGCCATGTAAACAGACCACGTACAAGCCAACTACTATGTCAACAGGCTGTCCTTCACTATGGAACTATTGAGTTCCACCGACATTTCATTGGTCCAGTTGCATGCTCAGTCACGTGTTACAGCCTTATTTGGATTCTCAGTGGCGTAGGAATCGGCTCAATCCGCGTGGTGATCCGCTCCTGCCGTCCCCCCCCCCTCCCACACCCCACAAAAAAAAAAAAAAAAAAAAAAATAATTGAAAAAAAAAAAAAAAAAAAAAAAAAGGAAAAAAAAGGAAAAAAAAGGGAAAAAAATATGGAACGCTTCACGAATTTGCGTGTCATCCTTGCGCAGGGGCCATGCTAATCTTCTCTGTATCGTTCCAATTTTAGTATATGTACTGCCGAAGCAAGTACACAAAGCATATGTTCGATACCCATATATATACTTACACCGCACGGCCGTGACCGCCGGGCGCCTGAACATATTTGCATGATGCTAGACTTACGTTTCATCAAACAAATGTTGTTCCGGCGGATATGAATGAGCTATTTTTATTCTCCAACTTCCGGTTCCGGTGACTTTACCGCGATTTTCTGTCCCCAGAAGGAAATGAAACGTTTTGCTGACGATATCGATCCGCACTGAGTCACCTTTTGAAAGTTAAGCTGTTGCTAGTTGAAGACCTCTTAGCGTAGTGTTCTCGTCTAACTCTGGTTTCTCTACAAACTGTCGAGTAAATCTTTCGCCTTTTACTAAAGATTTCCGTGCAGAGGAACACTCAATGAGTCTATAGACTTATTTATGCAAGCCCGCATTATTGCGGGTATCGTGCAAATAAATACATCCCTGTATGAGGCCTACTAAGGACATATTGGCCGACATATACATCATGCCGTCGGATATTCGAGTAAAGTGTACCTGGACTGGTAATAATCCGGACAGTGTCATCAGCTACGCACCCATCTACCATGATCTATGCTCAGATTATGTTCCGTGTGTTCCGGACGACTTTAGCGTCACTGACCGTGCGATGCTGCACGAGACAGCGATAGCAGCTCGATTCGCAATGTATATACTCCGGACAATGCAGTTTAAGGTATACTCGTACTGAACAAAATGGACATAATTATACTCCGGACAGTGCCACTACAGATGCAAAGCTATACTGAAAATGGGTGTATTGTATACTCCGCACTTGTGCAGGTAAATACATGGACGTATTCATTTAAAAACCAGTGTTATGAAACGATACGATGGCAGCAAACAAGCAAATATTACCTGATGGTTCCACGCTATCCATTGTCACGCACTGAACGCATCCACCACCGTAGGCCGTTGACGCACAGTCCGTAGTACAAGAGGTTCTGCATCATAAGGAGACCACGTAAGATGCGTCCGTCAAACACACACAGCCATTCGCTTCGTTGCAGCAGTTAATAAACGTGTGACCACTCCAGTCCGCGCCGCTCCCGTCGTCAGACAGCAACTGCCTTAAAAATACGAAAACGTCAACAAACTCCACTGTGGAGAGTGTCCCACATACATGTAGGTAGGTAGGTAGGTCATCAAAACACTGCTCTCACCTCCGATGACCTTTCCCACAGCACCTGAATTTGTGTTCAGTATATATGCATTGTCTGTAAACGATCGGCACACACAATTACGCGTTTAATTATCTGACATTGATATTAAAAAACAACAACTGCCCTATTTTACTGCGTACTTGTTCTCAGTGCATGTTTTCTGAAGGAAAATGCAAACAAAACAGACATAACTGAGAAAAGTGAAAGAAGAAGAAACAGGTGACAGATGATAAAATAATAATATATAAAAAGGAAAGTCTACAGCACCCGGTATTCCCAGGCGGTCACCCATCCAAGTACTAACCGGGCTCGACGTTGCTTAACTTCGGTGATCGGACGAGAACCGGTGCTTTCAACGTGATATGGCCGTAGACACGATGCTTCGTTTTATTGGGGTCTATATACCTTTGCATCGATAGAGAGAAAAGAACGGAGAAATGAGCAGAAGAAGGAAAAGATGAAGTAAAGCAGACATTCATTAATGGCACAACAACGTGCGTGTCGACGCTTCTGCAGCTTGGCAGCCATGTAAACAGACCACGTACAAGCCAACTACTATGTCAACAGGCTGTCCTTCACTATGGAACTATTGAGTTCCACCGACATTTCATTGGTCCAGTTGCATGCTCAGTCACGTGTTACAGCCTTATTTGGATTCTCAGTGGCGTAGGAATCGGCTCAATCCGCGTGGTGATCCGCTCCTGCCGTCCCCCCCCCCCTCCCACACCCCACAAAAAAAAAAAAAAAAAAAAAAAATAATTGAAAAAAAAAAAAAAAAAAAAAAAAGGAAAAAAAAGGAAAAAAAAGGGAAAAAAATATGGAACGCTTCACGAATTTGCGTGTCATCCTTGCGCAGGGGCCATGCTAATCTTCTCTGTATCGTTCCAATTTTAGTATATGTACTGCCGAAGCAAGTACACAAAGCATATGTTCGATACCCATATATATACTTACACCGCACGGCCGTGACCGCCGGGCGCCTGAACATATTTGCATGATGCTAGACTTACGTTTCATCAAACAAATGTTGTTCCGGCGGATATGAATGAGCTATTTTTATTCTCCAACTTCCGGTTCCGGTGACTTTACCGCGATTTTCTGTCCCCCAGAAGGAAATGAAACGTTTTGCTGACGATATCGATCCGCACTGAGTCACCTTTTGAAAGTTAAGCTGTTGCTAGTTGAAGACCTCTTAGCGTAGTGTTCTCGTCTAACTCTGGTTTCTCTACAAACTGTCGAGTAAATCTTTCGCCTTTTACTAAAGATTTCCGTGCAGAGGAACACTCAATGAGTCTATAGACTTATTTATGCAAGCCCGCATTATTGCGGGTATCGTGCAAATAAATACATCCCTGTATGAGGCCTACTAAGGACATATTGGCCGACATATACATCATGCCGTCGGATATTCGAGTAAAGTGTACCTGGACTGGTAATAATCCGGACAGTGTCATCAGCTACGCACCCATCTACCATGATCTATGCTCAGATTATGTTCCGTGTGTTCCGGACGACTTTAGCGTCACTGACCGTGCGATGCTGCACGAGACAGCGATAGCAGCTCGATTCGCAATGTATATACTCCGGACAATGCAGTTTAAGGTATACTCGTACTGAACAAAATGGACATAATTATACTCCGGACAGTGCCACTACAGATGCAAAGCTATACTGAAAATGGGTGTATTGTATACTCCGCACTTGTGCAGGTAAATACATGGACGTATTCATTTAAAAACCAGTGTTATGAAACGATACGATGGCAGCAAACAAGCAAATATTACCTGATGGTTCCACGCTATCCATTGTCACGCACTGAACGCATCCACCACCGTAGGCCGTTGACGCACAGTCCGTAGTACAAGAGGTTCTGCATCATAAGGAGACCACGTAAGATGCGTCCGTCAAACACACACAGCCATTCGCTTCGTTGCAGCAGTTAATAAACGTGTGACCACTCCAGTCCGCGCCGCTCCCGTCGTCAGACAGCAACTGCCTTAAAAATACGAAAACGTCAACAAACTCCACTGTGGAGAGTGTCCCACATACATGTAGGTAGGTAGGTAGGTCATCAAAACACTGCTCTCACCTCCGATGACCTTTCCCACAGCACCTGAATTTGTGTTCAGTATATATGCATTGTCTGTAAACGATCGGCACACACAATTACGCGTTTAATTATCTGACATTGATATTAAAAAACAACAACTGCCCTATTTTACTGCGTACTTGTTCTCAGTGCATGTTTTCTGAAGGAAAATGCAAACAAAACAGACATAACTGAGAAAAGTGAAAGAAGAAGAAACAGGTGACAGATGATAAAATAATAATATATAAAAAGGAAAGTCTACAGCACCCGGTATTCCCAGGCGGTCACCCATCCAAGTACTAACCGGGCTCGACGTTGCTTAACTTCGGTGATCGGACGAGAACCGGTGCTTTCAACGTGATATGGCCGTAGACACGATGCTTCGTTTTATTGGGGTCTATATACCTTTGCATCGATAGAGAGAAAAGAACGGAGAAATGAGCAGAAGAAGGAAAAGATGAAGTAAAGCAGACATTCATTAATGGCACAACAACGTGCGTGTCGACGCTTCTGCAGCTTGGCAGCCATGTAAACAGACCACGTACAAGCCAACTACTATGTCAACAGGCTGTCCTTCACTATGGAACTATTGAGTTCCACCGACATTTCATTGGTCCAGTTGCATGCTCAGTCACGTGTTACAGCCTTATTTGGATTCTCAGTGGCGTAGGAATCGGCTCAATCCGCGTGGTGATCCGCTCCTGCCGTCCCCCCCCCCCCTCCCACACCCCACAAAAAAAAAAAAAAAAAAAAAAATAATTGAAAAAAAAAAAAAAAAAAAAAAAAAGGAAAAAAAAGGAAAAAAAAGGGAAAAAAATATGGAACGCTTCACGAATTTGCGTGTCATCCTTGCGCAGGGGCCATGCTAATCTTCTCTGTATCGTTCCAATTTTAGTATATGTACTGCCGAAGCAAGTACACAAAGCATATGTTCGATACCCATATATATACTTACACCGCACGGCCGTGACCGCCGGGCGCCTGAACATATTTGCATGATGCTAGACTTACGTTTCATCAAACAAATGTTGTTCCGGCGGATATGAATGAGCTATTTTTATTCTCCAACTTCCGGTTCCGGTGACTTTACCGCGATTTTCTGTCCCCCAGAAGGAAATGAAACGTTTTGCTGACGATATCGATCCGCACTGAGTCACCTTTTGAAAGTTAAGCTGTTGCTAGTTGAAGACCTCTTAGCGTAGTGTTCTCGTCTAACTCTGGTTTCTCTACAAACTGTCGAGTAAATCTTTCGCCTTTTACTAAAGATTTCCGTGCAGAGGAACACTCAATGAGTCTATAGACTTATTTATGCAAGCCCGCATTATTGCGGGTATCGTGCAAATAAATACATCCCTGTATGAGGCCTACTAAGGACATATTGGCCGACATATACATCATGCCGTCGGATATTCGAGTAAAGTGTACCTGGACTGGTAATAATCCGGACAGTGTCATCAGCTACGCACCCATCTACCATGATCTATGCTCAGATTATGTTCCGTGTGTTCCGGACGACTTTAGCGTCACTGACCGTGCGATGCTGCACGAGACAGCGATAGCAGCTCGATTCGCAATGTATATACTCCGGACAATGCAGTTTAAGGTATACTCGTACTGAACAAAATGGACATAATTATACTCCGGACAGTGCCACTACAGATGCAAAGCTATACTGAAAATGGGTGTATTGTATACTCCGCACTTGTGCAGGTAAATACATGGACGTATTCATTTAAAAACCAGTGTTATGAAACGATACGATGGCAGCAAACAAGCAAATATTACCTGATGGTTCCACGCTATCCATTGTCACGCACTGAACGCATCCACCACCGTAGGCCGTTGACGCACAGTCCGTAGTACAAGAGGTTCTGCATCATAAGGAGACCACGTAAGATGCGTCCGTCAAACACACACAGCCATTCGCTTCGTTGCAGCAGTTAATAAACGTGTGACCACTCCAGTCCGCGCCGCTCCCGTCGTCAGACAGCAACTGCCTTAAAAATACGAAAACGTCAACAAACTCCACTGTGGAGAGTGTCCCACATACATGTAGGTAGGTAGGTAGGTCATCAAAACACTGCTCTCACCTCCGATGACCTTTCCCACAGCACCTGAATTTGTGTTCAGTATATATGCATTGTCTGTAAACGATCGGCACACACAATTACGCGTTTAATTATCTGACATTGATATTAAAAAACAACAACTGCCCTATTTTACTGCGTACTTGTT
Organism: Cyrtodaria siliqua; assembly: GCA_037043455.1. NCBI lineage: Eukaryota > Metazoa > Mollusca > Bivalvia > Adapedonta > Hiatellidae > Cyrtodaria > Cyrtodaria siliqua. The sequence goes on from JAWPHD010025492.1 coordinate 13,468, forward strand.
CTCAGTGCATGTTTTCTGAAGGAAAATGCAAACAAAACAGACATAACTGAGAAAAGTGAAAGAAGAAGAAACAGGTGACAGATGATAAAATAATATATATAAAAAGAAAAGTCTACAGCACCCGGTATTCCCAGGCGGTCACCCATCCAAGTACTAACCGGGCTCGACGTTGCTTAACTTCGGTGATCGGACGAGAACCGGTGCTTTCAACGTGATATGGCCGTAGACACGATGCTTCGTTTTATTGGGGTCTATATACCTTTGCATCGATAGAGAGAAAAGAACGGAGAAATGAGCAGAAGAAGGAAAAGATGAAGTAAAGCAGACATTCATTAATGGCACAACAACGTGCGTGTCGACGCTTCTGCAGCTTGGCAGCCATGTAAACAGACCACGTACAAGCCAACTACTATGTCAACAGGCTGTCCTTCACTATGGAACTATTGAGTTCCACCGACATTTCATTGGTCCAGTTGCATGCTCAGTCACGTGTTACAGCCTTATTTGGATTCTCAGTGGCGTAGGAATCGGCTCAATCCGCGTGGTGATCCGCTCCTGCCGTCCCCCCCCCCCCCCCTCCCACACCCCACAAAAAAAAAAAAAAAAAAAAAAAATAATTGAAAAAAAAAAAAAAAAAAAAAAAAGGAAAAAAAAGGAAAAAAAAAGGGAAAAAAAATATGGAACGCTTCACGAATTTGCGTGTCATCCTTGCGCAGGGGCCATGCTAATCTTCTCTGTATCGTTCCAATTTTAGTATATGTACTGCCGAAGCAAGTACACAAAGCATATGTTCGATACCCATATATATACTTACACCGCACGGCCGTGACCGCCGGGCGCCTGAACATATTTGCATGATGCTAGACTTACGTTTCATCAAACAAATGTTGTTCCGGCGGATATGAATGAGCTATTTTTATTCTCCAACTTCCGGTTCCGGTGACTTTACCGCGATTTTCTGTCCCCCAGAAGGAAATGAAACGTTTTGCTGACGATATCGATCCGCACTGAGTCACCTTTTGAAAGTTAAGCTGTTGCTAGTTGAAGACCTCTTAGCGTAGTGTTCTCGTCTAACTCTGGTTTCTCTACAAACTGTCGAGTAAATCTTTCGCCTTTTACTAAAGATTTCCGTGCAGAGGAACACTCAATGAGTCTATAGACTTATTTATGCAAGCCCGCATTATTGCGGGTATCGTGCAAATAAATACATCCCTGTATGAGGCCTACTAAGGACATATTGGCCGACATATACATCATGCCGTCGGATATTCGAGTAAAGTGTACCTGGACTGGTAATAATCCGGACAGTGTCATCAGCTACGCACCCATCTACCATGATCTATGCTCAGATTATGTTCCGTGTGTTCCGGACGACTTTAGCGTCACTGACCGTGCGATGCTGCACGAGACAGCGATAGCAGCTCGATTCGCAATGTATATACTCCGGACAATGCAGTTTAAGGTATACTCGTACTGAACAAAATGGACATAATTATACTCCGGACAGTGCCACTACAGATGCAAAGCTATACTGAAAATGGGTGTATTGTATACTCCGCACTTGTGCAGGTAAATACATGGACGTATTCATTTAAAAACCAGTGTTATGAAACGATACGATGGCCAGCAAACAAGCAAATATTACCTGATGGTTCCACGCTATCCATTGTCACGCACTGAACGCATCCACCACCGTAGGCCGTTGACGCACAGTCCGTAGTACAAGAGGTTCTGCATCATAAGGAGACCACGTAAGATGCGTCCGTCAAACACACACAGCCATTCGCTTCGTTGCAGCAGTTAATAAACGTGTGACCACTCCAGTCCGCGCCGCTCCCGTCGTCAGACAGCAACTGCCTTAAAAATACGAAAACGTCAACAAACTCCACTGTGGAGAGTGTCCCACATACATGTAGGTAGGTAGGTAGGTCATCAAAACACTGCTCTCACCTCCGATGACCTTTCCCACAGCACCTGAATTTGTGTTCAGTATATATGCATTGTCTGTAAACGATCGGCACACACAATTACGCGTTTAATTATCTGACATTGATATTAAAAAACAACAACTGCCCTATTTTACTGCGTACTTGTTCTCAGTGCATGTTTTCTGAAGGAAAATGCAAACAAAACAGACATAACTGAGAAAAGTGAAAGAAGAAGAAACAGGTGACAGATGATAAAATAATAATATATAAAAAGAAAAGTCTACAGCACCCGGTATTCCCAGGCGGTCACCCATCCAAGTACTAACCGGGCTCGACGTTGCTTAACTTCGGTGATCGGACGAGAACCGGTGCTTTCAACGTGATATGGCCGTAGACACGATGCTTCGTTTTATTGGGGTCTATATACCTTTGCATCGATAGAGAGAAAAGAACGGAGAAATGAGCAGAAGAAGGAAAAGATGAAGTAAAGCAGACATTCATTAATGGCACAACAACGTGCGTGTCGACGCTTCTGCAGCTTGGCAGCCATGTAAACAGACCACGTACAAGCCAACTACTATGTCAACAGGCTGTCCTTCACTATGGAACTATTGAGTTCCACCGACATTTCATTGGTCCAGTTGCATGCTCAGTCACGTGTTACAGCCTTATTTGGATTCTCAGTGGCGTAGGAATCGGCTCAATCCGCGTGGTGAT
>JAWPHD010025493.1:0-16107 GCA_037043455.1 Cyrtodaria siliqua
ATTCAGTTCTTCGGCATATATATTCCGTTCTTACACATATATATTCAGTTCTTACGCATATATATTCAGTTCTTATGCATATATATTCAGTTCTTACACATATATATTCAGTTCTTACGCATATATATTCCGTTCTTACGCATATATATTCAGTTCTTACACATATATATTCAGTTCTTACACATATATATTCAGTTCTTACACATATATATTTAGTTCTTACACATATATATTCAGTTCTTACACATATATATTCAGTTCTTACACATATATTTTTAGTTCTTACACATATATATTCAGTTCTTACACATATATATTCAGTTCATACGCATATATATTCATTTCTTACACATATATATTCAGTTCTTACGCATATATATTCCGTTCTTACGAATATATATTCAGTTCGTACACATATATGTTCAGTTCTTACGCATGTATATTCAGTTCTTACACATATATATTCAGTTCTTACACATATATATTCAGTTCTTACACATATATATTCAGTTCTTACACATATATGTTCGGGGCCTTACACATATATATTCAGTTCTTACACATATATAATCAGTTCTTACGCATATATATTCAGTTCTTACACGTATATATTCCGTTCATACGCATATACATTCCGTTCTTACGCATATATTCAGTTCTTACGCATATATATTCCGTTCTTACGCATATATATTCCGTTCTTACGCATATATATTCACTTCTTACGCATATATATTCCGTTCTTACGAATATATATTCAGTTGTTACGCATATATGTTCAGTTCTTACGCATGTATATTCAGTTCTTACACATATATACTTAGTTCTTACATATATATATTCAATTCTTACACATATATATTCAGTTCTTACACATATATATTCAGTTCTTACACATATATATTCAGTTCTAACGCATATATATTCAGTTCTTACACATATATATTCCGTTCTTACGCATATATTCAGTTCTTACGCATATATATTCCGTTCTTACGAATATATATTCAGTCCTTAAACATATATATTCAGTTCTTACACATATATATTCAGTTCTTAAACATATATATTCAGTTCTTACACATATATATTCAGTTCTTGCACATATAAATTCAGTTCTTACACACATATAGTCAGTTCTTACACATATATATTCAGTACTTACACATATATATTCAGTTCTTACACATATATATTCAGTTCTTACGCATATTATATTCATTTCTTATACATATATATTCCGTTCTTACGCATATATATTCCGTTCTTACGCATATATTCAGTTCTTACGCATATATATTCCGTAATTATGAATATATATTCAGTTCATACACATATATATTCCGTTCTTACGAATATATATTCAGTTCTTACGCATATATGTTCAGTTCTTACGCATGTATATTCAGTTCTTACACATATATATTCAGTTCTTACACATATATATTCAGTTCTTACACATATATATTCAGTTCTTACGCATATATATTCAGTTCTTACGCATATATATTCAGTTCTTACACATATATATTCCGTTCTTACGCATATATATTCCGTTCTTACGCATATATTCCGTTCTTACGCATATATATTCCGTTCTTACGCATATATATTCCTTTCTTACGCATATATATTCAGTTCTTACACATATATATTCAGTTCTTACACATATATATTCAGTTCTTACGCATATATATTCAGTTCTTACGCATATATATTCAGTTCTTACACATATATATTCCGTTCTTACGCATATATATTCCGTTCTTACGCATATATTCAGTTCTTACGCATATATATTCCGTTCTTACGCATATATATTCCGTTCTTACGCATATATATTCAGTTCTTACACATATATATTTTCAGTTCTTACACATATATATTCAGTTCTTACGCATATATATTCCGTTCTTACGCATATATATTCAGTTCTTACGCATATATATTCACTTCTTACGCATATATATTCCGTTCTTACGAATATATATTCAGTTGTTACGCATATATGTTCTTTTCTTACGCATGTATATTCAGTTCTTACACATATATACTTAGTTCTTACATATATATATTCAATTCTTACACATATATATTCAGTTCTTACACATATATATTCAGTTCTTACACATATATATTCAGTTCTAACGCATATATATTCAGTTCTTACACATATATATTCCGTTCTTACGCATATATTCAGTTCTTACGCATATATATTCCGTTCTTACGAATATATATTCAGTCCTTAAACATATATATTCAGTTCTTACACATATATATTCAGTTCTTACACATATATATTCAGTTCTTACACATATATATTCAGTTCTTGCACATATAAATTCAGTTCTTACACACATATAGTCAGTTCTTACACATATATATTCAGTACTTACACATATATATTCAGTTCTTACACATATATATTCAGTTCTTACGCATATATATTCAGTTCTTATACATATATATTCCGTTCTTACGCATATATATTCCGTTCTTACGCATATATTCAGTTCTTACGCATATATATTTCGTAATTACGAATATATATTCAGTTCATACACATATATATTCCGTTCTTACGAATATATATTCAGTTCTTACGCATATATGTTCAGTTCTTACGCATGTATATTCAGTTCTTACACATATATATTCAGTTCTTACACATATATATTCAGTTCTTACACATATATATTCAGTTCTTACGCATATATATTCAGTTCTTACGCATATATATTCAGTTCTTACACATATATATTCCGTTCTTACGCATATATATTCCGTTCTTACGCATATATTCCGTTCTTACGCATATATATTCCGTTCTTACGCATATATATTCCGTTCTTACGCATATATATTCAGTTCTTACACATATATATTCAGTTCTTACACATATGTATTCAGTTCTTACGCATATATATTCAGTTCTTACGCATATATATTCAGTTCTTACACATATATATTCCGTTCTTACGCATATATCGCATATATATTCCGTTCTTACGCATATATATTCCGTTCTTACGCATTATATATTCAGTTCTTACGCATATTATATTCAGTTCTTACAAATATATCAGTTCTTACGCATATATGTTCAGTTCTTACGCATGTATATTCAGTTCTTACACATATATATTCAGTTCTTACCAGATATATATTCAGTTCTTACTCTATATATTCAGTTCTTACACATATATATTCAGTTCTTACACATATATATTTCAGTTCTTACACATATATATTCATTTATTACGCATATATATTCAGTTCTTTACAGCATATATATTCAGTTCTTACTCATATATATTCAGTTCTTACCATATATATTCCGTTCTTACGCATATATATTCAGTTCTTACACATATATATTCAGTTCTTACGCATATATATTCAGTTCTTACGCATATATATTCAGTTCTTACACATACATATTCCGTTCTTACGCATATATATTCCATTCTTACGCATATATTCAGTTCTTATATATACGCATATATATTCAGTTCTTACGCATAAATATTCAGTTATTACGTATATATTCCGTTCTTAGGCATATATATTCAGTTCTTACGCATATATATTCTGTTCTTACGCATATATATTCAGTTCTTTCGCATATATATTCAGTTCTTACACATATATATCAGGTCTTACACATATATATTCAGTTCTTACACATATATATTCCGTTCTTACACATATATATTCCGTTCTTACGCATATATATTCCGTTCTTACACATATATATTGAGTTCCTACGCATATAATATTCAGTTCTTACGCATATATATTCAGTTCTTTACACATATATATTCAGTTCTTACACATATATATTCAGTACTTACACATATATATTCAGTTCTTACACATATATATTCAGTTCTTACGCATATAACTTACACATATATATTCAGTTCTTACACATATATATTCAGTTCTTACACATATATATTCAGTTCTTACGCATATATATTCAGTTCTTACGCATATATGTCCAGTTCTTACGCATGTATTTTCAGTTTTTACACATATATTTTCAGTTCTTACACATATATATTCAGTTCGTACACATATATATTCAGTTCTTATGCATATATATTCAGTTCTTACATATATATATTCAGTTCTTACGCATATATATTCAGTTCTTACGCATATATATTCAGTTCTTTCGCATATATATTCCGTTCTTACACATATATTCAGTTCTTACACATATATATTCAGTTCTTACACATATATATTCAGTTCTAACACATATATATTCAGTTCTTACACATATATATTCAGTTCTTACACATATATATTCAGTTCTTACTCATAATATATTCAGTTCTTACGCATATATATTCAGTTCTTACGCATATATGTTCAGTTCTTACGCATGTATATTCAGTTTTTACACATATATATTCAGTTCTTACACATATATATTCAGTTCTTACGCATATATATTCAGTTCTTATGCATATATATTCAGTTCTTACAAATATATAATTCAGTTCTTACGCATATATATTCCGTTCTTACGCATATATATTCAGTTCTTACACATATATATTCAGTTCTTACACATATATATTCAGTTCTTACACATATATATTCAGTTCTTACACATATATATATTCTGTTGTTATGCATATATATTCAGTTCTTACGCATATATGTTCAGTTCTTACGCATGTATATTCAATTCTTACACATATATATTCAGTTCTTAACATATATATTCAGTTCTTATACATATATATTCAGTTCTTACACATATATATTCAGTTCTTACACATATATATTCAGTTCTTACGCATATAGCTTACACATATATATTCAGTTCTTACGCATATATATTCAGTTCTTTCGCATATATATTCCGTTCTTACACATATATATTCAGTTCTTACACATATATATTCAGTTATTACACATATATATTCAGTTCTTACACATATATATTCAATTCTTACACATATATATATATATTCAGTTCTTACACATATATATTCAGTTCTTACACTTATATATTCAGTTCTTACACATATTTATTCAGTTCTTACACATATATATTCAGTTCTTACACACATATATTCAGTTCTTACGCATATATCTTACACATATATATTCAGTTCTTACGCATATATATTCAGTTCTTACACATATATATTCCGTTCTTACGCATATATATTCCGTTCTTACGCATATATATTCAGTTCTTACGCATATATATTCAGTTCTTACGCATATATACAGTTCTTACGGATATATATTCAGTTCTTACGCATATATATTCACTTCTTACGCATATATATTCATTACTTACATATATATATTCAGTTCTTACACATATATATACAGTTCTTACACATATATATTCAGTTCTTACAAATATATATTCAGTTCTTACGCATATATATTCAGTTCTTACGCATATATATTCAGTTCTTACGCATATATATTCCGTTCTTACGATATATATTCAGTTCTTACGCATATATATTCCGTTCTTACGCATATATATTCCGTTCTTATGCATAAATATTCAGGTCTTACGCATATATTCAGTTCTTACACATATATATTCAGTTCTTACATATATATATTCAGTTCTTACGCATATATATTCAGTTCTTACGCATATATATTCAGTTCTTACGCATATATATTCAGTTATTACGCATATATATTCAGTTCTTAGGCATATATATTCAGTTATTACGCATATATATTCAGTTCTTACGCATATATATTCAGTTCTTACACATATATATTCAGTTCTTACACATATATATTCCGTTCTTACTCCTATATATTCAGTTCTTACGCATATATATTCAGTACTTACGCATATATATTCCGTTCTTACGCCTATATATTCAGTCTTACGCATATATTCAGTTCTTACACATATATATTCAGTTCTTACACATATATATTCAGTTCTTAGGCATATATATTCAGTTCTTACACATATATATTCAGTTCTTACACATATATATATTCTGTTCTTACGCATATATTCAGTTCTTCGGCATATATATTCCGTTCTTACGAAATATATATTCAGTTCTTACGCATATATATTCAGTTCTACGCATATATATTCAGTTCTTACGCATATATATTCAGTTATTTCGCATATATATTCCGTTCTTACACATATATATTCAGTTCTTACACATATATATTCCGTTCTTACGCCTATATATTCAGTCTTACGCATATATTCAGTACTTACGCATATATATTCCGTTCTTACGCCTATATATTCAGTTCTTACGCATGTATATTCAATTCTTACACATATATATTCAGTTCTTAAACATATATATTTAGTTCTTATACATATATATTCAGTTCTTACACATATATATTCAGTTCTTACGCATATATATTCAGTTCTTACACATATATTCCGTTCTTACGCATGTATATTCAGTTCTTACACATATATATTCAGTTCTTACAGATATATATTCAGTTCTTAGACATATATATTCAGTTCTTACACATATATATTCAGTCCTTACACATATATATTCAGTTCTTACACATATATATTCAGTTCTTACGCATATATATTCAGTTCTTGCACATATATATTCCGTACTTACGCATATATTCAGTTCTTACGCATATATATTCCGTTCTTACGAATATATATTCAGTTCTTACACATATATATTCAGTTCTTACACATATATATTCAGTTCTTACACATATATATTTAGTTCTTACACATATATATTCAGTTCTTACACATGTATATTCAGTTCTTACACATATATTTTTAGTTCTTACACATATATATTCAGTTCTTACACATATATATTCCGTTCTTACGCATATATTCACTTCTTACGCATATATAGTTCGTTCTTACGAATATATATTCAGTTGTTACGCATATATGTTCAGTTCTTACGCATGTATATTCAGTTCTTACACATATATATTCAGTTCTTACATATATATATTCAGTTCTTACACATATATATTCAGTTCTTACACATATATATTCAGTTCTTACACATATATATTCAGTTCTTACACATATATATACAGTTCTAACGCATATATATTCAGTTCTTACACATATATATTCCATTCTTACGCATATATTCAGTTCTTACGCATATATATTCCGTTCTTACGAATATATATTCAGTCCTTACAGATATATATTCAGTTCTTACACATATATATTCAGTTCTTACACATATATATTTAGTTCTTACACATATATATTCAGTTCTTGCACATATAAATTCAGTTCTTACACATATATATTCAGTTCTTACACATATATATTCAGTTCTTACACATATATATTCAGTTCTTACACATATATATTCAGTTCTTACGCATATATATTCAGTTCTTATACATACATATTCCGTTCTTACGCATATATATTCCGTTCTTACGCATATATTCAGTTCTTACGCATATATATTCCGTAATTACGAATATATATTCAGTTCATACACATATATATTCCGTTCTTACGAATATATATTCAGTTCTTACGCATATAGGTTCAGTTCTTACGCATGTATATTCAGTTCTTACACATATATATTCAGTTCTTACACATATATATTCAGTTCTTACACATATATATTCAGTTTTTACGCATATATATTCAGTTCTTACACATATATATTCAGTTCTTACGCATATATATTCAGTTCTTACACATATATATTCCGTTCTTACGCATATATATTCAGTTCTTACACATATATATTCCGTTCTTACGCATATATTCAGTTCTTACGCATATATATTCCGTTCTTACGCATATATTCAGTTCTTACGCATATATATTCCGTTCTTACGCATATATATTCCGTTCTTACGCATATATATTCAGTTCTTACTCATATATATTCCGTTCTTACAAATATATATTCAGTTCTTACGCATATATGTTCAGTTCTTACGCATGTATATTCAGTTCTTACACATATATATTCAGTTCTTACAGATATATATTCAGTTCTTACTCATATATATTCAGTTCTTACACATATATATTCAGTTCTTACACATATATATTCAGTTCTTACGCATATATATTCAGTTCTTACGCATATATCTTTAGTTCTTACGCATATATGTTCAGTTCTTACGCATGTATATTCAGTTCTTACACATATATATTGAGTTCTTACACATATATATTCAGTTCTTACACATATATATTTAGTTCTTACACATATATATTCAGTTCTTACACATGTATATTCAGTTCTTACACATATATTTTTAGTTCTTACACATATATATTCAGTTCTTACACATATATATTCCGTTCTTACGCATATATTCACTTCTTACGCATATATAGTTCGTTCTTACGAATATATATTCAGTTGTTACGCATATATGTTCAGTTCTTACGCATGTATATTCAGTTCTTACACATATATATTCAGTTCTTACATATATATATTCAGTTCTTACACATATATATTCAGTTCTTACACATATATATTCAGTTCTTACACATATATATTCAGTTCTTACACATATATATACAGTTCTAACGCATATATATTCAGTTCTTACACATATATATTCCATTCTTACGCATATATTCAGTTCTTACGCATATATATTCCGTTCTTACGAATATATATTCAGTCCTTACAGATATATATTCAGTTCTTACACATATATATTCAGTTCTTACACATATATATTTAGTTCTTACACATATATATTCAGTTCTTGCACATATAAATTCAGTTCTTACACATATATATTCAGTTCTTACACATATATATTCAGTTCTTACACATATATATTCAGTTCTTACACATATATATTCAGTTCTTACGCATATATATTCAGTTCTTATACATACATATTCCGTTCTTACGCATATATATTCCGTTCTTACGCATATATTCAGTTCTTACGCATATATATTCCGTAATTACGAATATATATTCAGTTCATACACATATATATTCCGTTCTTACGAATATATATTCAGTTCTTACGCATATAGGTTCAGTTCTTACGCATGTATATTCAGTTCTTACACATATATATTCAGTTCTTACACATATATATTCAGTTCTTACACATATATATTCAGTTTTTACGCATATATATTCAGTTCTTACACATATATATTCAGTTCTTACGCATATATATTCAGTTCTTACACATATATATTCCGTTCTTACGCATATATATTCAGTTCTTACACATATATATTCCGTTCTTACGCATATATTCAGTTCTTACGCATATATATTCCGTTCTTACGCATATATTCAGTTCTTACGCATATATATTCCGTTCTTACGCATATATATTCCGTTCTTACGCATATATATTCAGTTCTTACTCATATATATTCCGTTCTTACAAATATATATTCAGTTCTTACGCATATATGTTCAGTTCTTACGCATGTATATTCAGTTCTTACACATATATATTCAGTTCTTACAGATATATATTCAGTTCTTACTCATATATATTCAGTTCTTACACATATATATTCAGTTCTTACACATATATATTCAGTTCTTACGCATATATATTCAGTTCTTACGCATATATCTTTAGTTCTTACGCATATATGTTCAGTTCTTACGCATGTATATTCAGTTCTTACACATATATATTGAGTTCTTACACATATATATTCAGTTCTTACGCATATATATTCAGTTTTTACGCATATATATTCAGTTCTTACACATATATATTCAGTTCTTACGCATATATATTCCGTTCTTACGCATATATATTCAGTTCTTACACATATATATTCAGTTCTTACGCATATATATCCAGTTCTTACGCATATATATTCAGTTCTTACACATACATATTCCGTTCTTACGCATATATATTCCATTCTTACGCATATATTCAGTTCTTATATATACGCATATATATTCAGTTCTTACGCATAAATATTCAGTTATTACGTATATATTCAGTTCTTACACATATATATTCAGTTCTTACACATATATATTCAGTTCTTACTCATATATATTCAGTTCTTACGCATATATATTCAGTTCTTACGCATATATGTTCAGTTCTTACGCATGTATATTCAGTTTGTACACATATATATTCAGTTCTTACACATATATATTCAGTTCTTACGCACATATATTCAGTTCTTATGCATATATATTCAGTTCTTACACATATATATTCAGTTCTTACGCATATATATTCCGTTCTTACGCATATATATTCAGTTCTTACACATATATATTCAGTTCTTACACATATATATTCAGTTCTTACGCATATATATTCAGTTCTTACACATATATATTCTGTTGTTATGCATATATATTCAGTTCTTACGCATAAATGTTCAGTTCTTACTCATGTATATTCAATTCTTACACATATATATTCAGTTCTTAAACATATATATTCAGTTCTTATACATATATATTCAGTTCTTACACATATATATTCAGTTCTTACACATATATATTCAGTTCTTATGCATATAGCTTACACATATATATTCAGTTCTTACGCATATATATTCAGTTCTTTCGCATATATATTCCGTTCTTACACATATATATTCAGTTCTTACACATGTATATTCAGTTCTTACACATATATTTTTAGTTCTTACACATATATATTCAGTTCTTACACATATATATTCAGTTCTTACGCATATATTCAGTTCTTACGCATATATATTCCGTTCTTACGCATATATATTCCGTTCTTACGCATATATTCACTTCTTACGCATATATAGTTCGTTCTTACGAATATATATTCAGTTGTTACGCATATATGTTCAGTTCTTACGCATGTATATTCAGTTCTTACACATATATATTCAGTTCTTACACATATATATTCAGTTCTTACGCATATATATTCAGTTCTTATACATACATATTCCGTTCTTACGCATATATATTCCGTTCTTACGCATATATTCAGTTCTTACGCATATATATTCCGTAATTACGAATATATATTCAGTTCATACACATATATATTCCGTTCTTTCGAATATATATTCAGTTCTTACGCATATAGGTTCAGTTCTTACGCATGTATATTCAGTTCTTACACATATATATTCAGTTCTTACACATATATATTCAGTTCTTACACATATATATTCAGTTTTTACGCATATATATTCAATTCTTACGCATATATATTCAGTTCTTACACATATATATTCCGTTCTTACGCATATATTCAGTTCTTACGCATATATATTCCGTTCTTACGCATATATTCAGTTCTTACGCATATATATTCCGTTCTTACGCATATATATTCCGTTCTTACGCATATATATTCAGTTCTTACTCATATATATTCCGTTCTTACAAATATATATTCAGTTCTTACGCATATATGTTCAGTTCTTACGCATGTATATTCAGTTCTTACACATATATATTCAGTTCTTACAGATATATATTCAGTTCTTACTCATATATATTCAGTTCTTACACATATATATTCAGTTCTTACACATATATATTCAGTTCTTACGCATATATATTCAGTTCTTACGCATATATCTTTAGTTCTTACGCATATATGTTCAGTTCTTACGCATGTATATTCAGTTCTTACACATATATATTCAGTTCTTACACATATATATTCAGTTCTTACGCATATATATTCAGTTTTTACGCATATATATTCAGTTCTTACACATATATATTCAGTTCTTACGCATATATATTCCGTTCTTACGCATATATATTCAGTTCTTACACATATATATTCAGTTCTTACGCATATATATTCAGTTCTTACGCATATATATTCAGTTCTTACACATACATATTCCGTTCTTACACATATATATTCCATTCTTACGCATATATTCAGTTCTTATATATACGCATATATATTCAGTTCTTACGCATAAATATTCAGTTATTACGTATATATTCAGTTCTTACACATATATATTCAGTTCTTACACATATATATTCAGTTCTTACTCATATATATTCACTTCTTACGCATATATAGTTCGTTCTTACGAATATATATTCAGTTGTTACGCATATATGTTCAGTTCTTACGCATGTATATTCAGTTCTTACACATATATATTCAGTTCTTACACATATATATTCAGTTCTTACGCATATATATTCAGTTCTTATACATACATATTCCGTTCTTACGCATATATATTCCGTTCTTACGCTTATATTCAGTTCTTACGCATATATATTCCGTAATTACGAATATATATTCAGTTCATACACATATATATTCCGTTCTTTCGACTATATATTCAGTTCTTACGCATATAGGTTCAGTTCTTACGCATGTATATTCAGTTCTTACACATATATATTCAGTTCTTACACATATATATTCAGTTCTTACACATATATATTCAGTTTTTACGCATATATATTCAATTCTTACGCATATATATTCAGTTCTTACACATATATATTCCGTTCTTACGCATATATTCAGTTCTTACACATATATATTCCGTTCTTACGCATATATTCAGTTCTTACGCATATATATTCCGTTCTTACGCATATATATTCCGTTCTTACGCATATATATTCAGTTCTTACTCATATATATTCCGTTCTTACAAATATATATTCAGTTCTTACGCATATATGTTCAGTTCTTACGCATGTATATTCAGTTCTTACACATATATATTCAGTTCTTACAGATATATATTCAGTTCTTACTCATATATATTCAGTTCTTACACATATATATTCAGTTCTTACACATATATATTCAGTTCTTACGCATATATATTCAGTTCTTACGCATATATCTTTAGTTCTTACGCATATATGTTCAGTTCTTACGCATGTATATTCAGTTCTTACACATATATATTCAGTTCTTACACATATATATTCAGTTCTTACGCATATATATTCAGTTTTTACGCATATATATTCAGTTCTTACACATATATATTCAGTTCTTACGCATATATATTCCGTTCTTACGCATATATATTCAGTTCTTACACATATATATATTCAGTTCTTACGCATATATATTCAGTTCTTACGCATATATATTCAGTTCTTACACATACATATTCCGTTCTTACGCATATATATTCCATTCTTACGCATATATTCAGTTCTTATATATACGCATATATATTCAGTTCTTACGCATAAATATTCAGTTATTACGTATATATTCAGTTCTTACACATATATATTCAGTTCTTACACATATATATTCAGTTCTTACTCATATATATTCAGTTCTTACGCATATATATTCAGTTCTTACGCATATATGTTCAGTTCTTACGCATGTATATTCAGTTTTTACACATATATATTCAGTTCTTACACATATATATTCAGTTCTTACGCACATATATTCAGTTCTTATGCATATATATTCAGTTCTTACACATATATATTCAGTTCTTACGCATATATATTCCGTTCTTACGCATATATATTCAGTTCTTACACATATATATTCAGTTCTTACACATATATATTCAGTTCTTACACATATATATTCTGTTGTTATGCATATATATTCAGTTCTTACGCATATATGTTCAGTTCTTACTCATGTATATTCAATTCTTACACATATATATTCAGTTCTTAAACATATATATTCAGTTCTTATACATATATATTCAGTTCTTACACATATATATTCAGTTCTTACACATATATATTCAGTTCTTATGCATATAGCTTACACATATATATTCAGTTCTTACGCATATATATTCAGTTCTTTCGCATATATATTCCGTTCTTACACATATATATTCAGTTCTTACACATGTATATTCAGTTCTTACACATATATTTTTAGTTCTTACACATATATATTCAGTTCTTACACATATATATTCAGTTCTTACGCATATATTCAGTTCTTACGCATATATATTCCGTTCTTACGCATATATATTCCGTTCTTACGCATATATTCACTTCTTACGCATATATAGTTCGTTCTTACGAATATATATTCAGTTGTTACGCATATATGTTCAGTTCTTACGCATGTATATTCAGTTCTTACACATATATATTCAGTTCTTACATATATATATTCAGTTCTTACACATATATATTCAGTTCTTACACATATATATTCAGTTCTTACACATATATATTCAGTTCTTACACATATATATACAGTTCTAACGCATATATATTCAGTTCTTACACATATATATTCCATTCTTACGCATATATTCAGTTCTTACGCATATATATTCCGTTCTTACGAATATATATTCAGTCCTTACAGATATATATTCAGTTCTTACACATATATATTCAGTTCTTACACATATATATTCAGTTCTTACACATATATATTCAGTTCTTGCACATATAAATTCAGTTCTTACACATATATATTCAGTTCTTACACATATATATTCAGTTCTTACACATATATATTCAGTTCTTACACATATATATTCAGTTCTTACGCATATATATTCAGTTCTTATACATACATATTCCGTTCTTACGCATATATATTCCGTTCTTACGCATATATTCAGTTCTTACGCATATATATTCCGTAATTACGAATATATATTCAGTTCATACACATATATATTCCGTTCTTACGAATATATATTCAGTTCTTACGCATATAGGTTCAGTTTTTACGCATGTATATTCAGTTCTTACACATATATATTCAGTTCTTACACATATATATTCAGTTCTTACACATATATATTCAGTTCTTACTCATATATATTCAATTCTTACGCATATATATTCAGTTCTTACACATATATATTCCGTTCTTACGCATATATTCAGTTCTTACGCATATATATTCCGTTCTTACGCATATATTCAGTTCTTACGCATATATATTCCGTTCTTACGCATATATATTCCGTTCTTACGCATATATATTCAGTTCTTACTCATATATATTCCGTTCTTACAAATATATATTCAGTTCTTACGCATATATGTTCAGTTCTTACGCATGTATATTCAGTTCTTACACATATATATTCAGTTCTTACAGATATATATTCAGTTCTTACTCATATATATTCAGTTCTTACACATATATATTCAGTTCCTACACATATATATTCAGTTCTTACGCATATATATTCAGTTCTTACGCATATATCTTTAGTTCTTACGCATATATGTTCAGTTCTTACGCATGTATATTCAGTTATTACACATATATATTCAGTTCTTACACATATATATTCAGTTCTTACGCATATATATTCAGTTTTTACGCATATATATTCAGTTCTTACACATATATATTCAGTTCTTACGCATATATATTCCGTTCTTACGCATATATATTCAGTTCTTACACATATATATTCAGTTCTTACGCATATATATTCAGTTCTTACGCATATATATTCAGTTCTTACACATACATATTCCGTTCTTACGCATATATATTCCATTCTTACGCATATATTCAGGTCTTATATATACGCATATATATTCAGTTCTTACGCATAAATATTCAGTTATTACGTATATATTCAGTTCTTACACATATATATTCAGTTCTTACACATATATATTCAGTTCTTACTCATATATATTCATTTCTTACGCATATATATTCAGTTCTTACGCATATATGTTCAGTTCTTACGCATGTATATTCAGTTTTTACACATATATATTCAGTTCTTACACATATATATTCAGTTCTTACGCATATATATTCAGTTCTTATGCATATATATTCAGTTCTTACACATATATATTCAGTTCTTACGCATATATATTCCGTTCTTACGCATATATATTCAGTTCTTACACATATATATTCAGTTCTTACACATATATATTCAGTTCTTACGTATATATATTCAGTTCTTACACATATATATTCTGTTGTTATGCATATATATTCAGTTCTTACGCATATATGTTCAGTTCTTACGCATGTATATTCAATTCTTACACATATATATTCAGTTCTTAAACATATATATTCAGTTCTTATACATATATATTCAGTTCTTACACATATATATTCAGTTCTTACACATATATATTCAGTTATTATGCATATAGCTTACACATATATATTCAGTTC
>JAWPHD010025494.1:0-16107 GCA_037043455.1 Cyrtodaria siliqua
GTACTTTCAACAGATATGCACAAGTCAGAAATGAAACGGGCACTCTATCGCACGCAGAATGATACTTGTTGACATTTCATTGCCAAGGGACGTAATACGTGTACGGGAAAATAGGACAAACAGAGATAACTTAGATTTTTACGCGATCTGATAGTACATATGATTATTATTCATAGTAGTAATACGTAAAGAATATGTACAATATTATCTGGCTAGTTGTTATGATTGTTAATATGACTATTGTTATAATTATTGCAGCAAACCTGTATCAAGACACAACGTTAATCGCTTCTCGAGTGAGCCCAGAAGTTACATGTACAAGCATGACAAGCCAACATTGCGTTCCACCGTAAGTTTATCATATGTATACGTACTTTCAACAGATATGCACAAGTCAGAAATGAAACGGGGCACTCTATGGCACGCAGAATGATACGTGTTGACATTTCATTGCCAAGGGACGTAATACGTGTACGGGAAAATAGGACAAACAGAGATAACTTAGATTTTTACGCGATCTGATAGTACATATGATTATTATTCATAATAGTAATACGTATAGAATATGTACAATATTATCTGGCTTGTTGTTATGATTGTTAATATGACTATTGTTATAATTATTGCAGCAAACCTGTATCAAGACACAACGTTAATCGCTTCTCAAGTGAGCCCAGAAGTTGCATGTACACGCCATGACAAGCCAACAATGCGTTCCACCGTAAGTTTTTCATATGTATACGTACTTTCAACAGATATGCACAAGTCAGAAATGAAACGGGCACTCTATGGCACGCAGAATGATACTTGTTGACATTTCATTGCCAAGGGACGTAATACGTGTACGGGAAAATAGGACAAACAGAGATAACTTAGATTTTTACGCGATCTGATAGTACATATGATTATTATTCATAATAGTAATACGTAAAGAATATGTACAATATTATCTGGCTAGTTGTTATGATTGTTAATATGACTATTGTTATAATTATTGCAGCAAACCTGTATCAAGACACAACGTTAATCGCTTTTCAAGTGAGCCCAGAAGTTGCATGTACAAGCCATGACAAGCCAACAATGCGTTCCACCGTAAGTTTTTCATATGTATACGTACTTTCAACAGATATGCACAAGTCAGAAATGAAACGGGCACTCTATGGCACGCAGAATGATACTTGTTGACATTTCATTGCAAGGGACGTAATACGTGTACGGGAAAATAGGACAAACAGAGATAACTTAGATTTTTACGCGATCTGATAGTACATATGATTATTATTCATAATAGTAATACGTAAAGAATATGTACAATATTATCTGGCTAGTTGTTATGATTGTTAATATGACTATTGTTATAATTATTGCAGCAAACCTGTATCAAGACACAACGTTAATCGCTTCTCGAGTGAGCCCAGAAGTTGCATGTACAAGCCATGACAAGCCAACATTGCGTTCCACCGTAAGTTTATCATATGTATACGTACTTTCAACAGATATGCACAAGTCAGAAATGAAACGGGCACTCTATGGCACGCAGAATGATACTTGTTTACAGAGATAACTTAGATTTTTACGCGATCTGATAGTACATATGATTATTATTCATAATAGTAATTACGTAAAGATATGTACAATATTATCTGGCTTGTTGTTATGATTGTTAATATGACTATTGTTATAATTATTGCAGCAACACCTGTATCAAGACACAACGTTAATCGCTTCATCAAGTGAGCCCAGAAGTTGCCATGTACAAGCCATGACAAGCCCCACAATGCGTTCCACCGTAAGTTTTTTCATATGTATACGTACTTTCAACAGATATGCACAAGTCAGAAATGAAACGGGCACTCTATGGCACGCAGAAATGATACTTGTTGACATTTTCATTGCCCAAGGACCGTAATACGTGTACGCGAAAATAGGACAAACAGAGATAACTTAGATTTTTACGCGATCTGATAGTACATATGATTATTATTCATAATAGTAATACGTAAAGAATATGTACAATATTATCTGGCTTCGTTGTTATGATTTGTTAATATGACTATTGTTATAATTATTGCAGCAAACCTGTATCAAGACACAACGTTAATCGCTTCTCAAGTGAGCCCAGAAGTTGCATGTACAAGCCATGACAAGCCAACATTGCGTCCTACCGTAAGTTTATCATATGTATACGTACTTTCAACAGATATGCACCAAGTCAGAAATGAAACGAGCACTCTATGGCCACGCAGAATGATACTTGTTGACATTTCATTGCCAAGGACGTAAACGTGTACGGGAAAATAGGACAAACAGAGATAACTTAGATTTTTACGCGATCTGATAGTACATATGATTATTATTCATAATAGTAATACGTATAGAATATGTGAAATATTATCCGGCTTGTTGTTATGATTGTTAATATGACTATTGTTATAATTATATGCAGCAAACCTGTATCAAGACACAACGTTAATCGCTTCTCAAGTGAGCCCAGAAGTTGCATGTACAAGCCATGACAAGCCAACAATGCGTTTCCACCGTAAGTTTTTCATATGATATACGTACTTTCAACAGATATGCACAAGTCAGAAACTTGAAACGGGCACTCTATGGCACGCAGAATGATACTTGTTGACATTTCATGCACAAAGGGACGTAATACGTGTACGGGAAAAATAGGACAAACCAGAGATAACTTAGATTTTTACGCGATCTGATAGTACATATGATTATTATTCATAATAGTAATACGATAAACAATATGTACAATATCTCTTCTGGTTAGTTGTTATGATTGTCTAATATGACTATTGTTATAATTTATTGACTCAGCAAACCTGTATCAGACACAACGTTAATCGCTTCTCAAGTGAGCCCAGAAGTTGCATGTACAAGCCATGACAAGCCAACATTGCGTTTCCAACGTGAAGTTTATCATATGTATACGTACTTTCAACAGATATGCACAAGTCAGAAATGAAACGGGCAACTCTATGGCACGCAGAATGATACTTGTTGACATTTCATTGCCAAGGGACGTAATACGTGTACGGGAAAATAGGACAAAACAGAGATAACTTAGATTTTTACGCGATCTGATAGTACATATGATTCTATTACGTATTCATAATAGTAATTACGTTATAGAATATGTACAATATTATCTGGCTTGTTGTTATAATTGTTGAATATGACTATTGTCTATAATTATTGAAGCAAACCTGTATCAAGACACAACGTTAATCGCTTCAGCAAGTGAGCCCAGAAGTTGCATGTACAAGCCATGACACGCCAACAATGCGTTCCACCGTAAGTTTTTCATATGTATACGTACTTTCAACAGATATGCACAAAGTCAAAATTAAACGGGCACTCTATGGCACGCAGAATGATACTTGTTGACATTTCATTGCAAGGGACGTAATACGTGTACGCGAAATAGGACAAACAGAGATAACTTAGATTTTTTACGCGATCTGATAGTACATATGATTATTATTCATAATAGTAATACGTTAAAAGAATATGTACAATGTGTATCTGGCTAGTTGTTATGATTGTTAATATGACTATTGTTATAATTATTGCAGCAAACTGTATCAAGACACAACGTTAAATCGCTTCTCAAGTGAGCCCAGAAGTTGCATGTACAAGCCCTTGGACCAGCCAACATTGCGTTCCTCCGTAAGTTTATCATATGTATACGTACTTTCAACAGATATGCACAAGTCAGAAATGAAACGAGCACTCTATGGCACGCAGAATGATACTTGTTGACATTTCATTGCCAAGGGACGTAATACGTGTACGGGAAAATAGGACAAACAGAGATAACTTAGATTTTTACGCGATCTGATAGTACATATGATTATTATTCATAATAGTAATACGTATAGAATATGTGAAATATTATCTGGCTTGTTGTTATGATTGTTAATATGACTATTGTTATAATTATTGCAGCAAACCTGTATCAAGACACAACGTTAATCGCTTCTCAAGTGAGCCCAGAAGTTGCATGTACAAGCCATGACAAGCCAACAATGCGTTCCACCGTAAGTTTTTCATATGTATACGTACTTTCAACAGATATGCACACATCAGAAATGAAACGGGCACTCTATGGCACGCAGAATGATACTTGTTGACATTTCATTGCCAAGGGACGTAATACGTGTACGGGAAAATAGGAGATACAGAGATAACTTAGATTTTTACGCGATCTGATAGTACATATGATTATTATTCATAATAGTAATACGTATAGAATATGTACAATATTATCTGGCTTGTTGTTATGATTGTTAATATGACTATTGTTATAATTATTGCAGCAAACCTGTATCAAGACACAACGTTAATCGCTTTTCAAGTGAGCCCAGAAGTTGCATGTACAAGCCATGACAAGCCAACAATGCGTTCCACCGTAAGTTTTTCATATGTATACGCACTTTCAACAGATATGCACACATCAGAAATGAAACGGGCACTCTATGGCACGCAGAATGATACTTGTTGACATTTCATTGCCAAGGGACGTAATACGTGTACGGGAAAATAGGACAAACAGAGATAACTTAGATTTTTGCGCGATCTGATAGTACATATGATTATTATTCATAATAGTAATACGTAAAGAATATGTACAATATTATCTGGCTAGTTGTTATGATTGTTAATATGACTATTGTTATAATTATTGCAGCAAACCTGTATCAAGACACAACGTTAATCGCTTCTCAAGTGAGCCCAGAAGTTGCATGTACAAGCCATGACAAGCCAACAATGCGTTCCACCGTAAGTTTTTCATATGTATACGTACTTTCAACAGATATGCACAAGTCAAAAATGAAACGGGCACTCTATGGCACGCAGAATGATACTTGTTGACATTTCATTGCCAAGGGACGTAATACGTGTACGGGAAAATAGGACAAACAGAGATAACTTAGATTTTTACGCGATCTGATAGTACATATGATTATTATTCATAATAGTAATACGTAAAGAATATGTACAATATTATCTGGCTAGTTGTTATGATTGTTAATATGACTATTGTTATAATTATTGCAGCAAACCTGTATCAAGACACAACGTTAATCGCTTCTCACGTGAGCCCAGAAGTTGCATGTACAAGCCATGACAAGCCAACAATGCGTTCCACCGTAAGTTTTTCATATGTATACGTACTTTCAACAGATATGCACAAGTCAGAAATGAAACGGGCACTCTATGGCACGCAGAATGATACTTGTTGACATTTCATTGCCAAGGGACGTAATACGTGTACGGGAAAATAGGACAAACAGAGATAACTTAGATTTTTACGCGATCTGATAGTACATATGATTATTATTCATAATAGTAATACGTATAGAATATGTACAATATTATCTGGCTTGTTGTTATGATTGTTAATATGACTATTGTTATAATTATTGCAGCAAACCTGTATCAAGACACAACGTTAATCGCTTCTCAAGTGAGCCCAGAAGTTGCATGTACAAGCCATGACAAGCCAACATTGCGTTCCACCGTAAGTTTATCATATGTATACGTACTTTCAACAGATATGCACAAGTCAGAAATGAAACGGGCACTCTATGGCACGCAGAATGATACTTGTTGACATTTCATTGCCAAGGGACGTAATACGTGTACGGGAAAATAGGACAAACAGAGATAACTTAGATTTTTACGCGATCTGATAGTACATATGATTATTATTCATAATAGTAATACGTATAGAATATGTACAATATTATCTGGCTTGTTGTTATGATTGTTTATATGACTATTGTTATAATTATTGCAGCAAACCTGTATCAAGACACAACGTTAATCGCTTCTCAAGTGAGCCCAGAAGTTGCATGTACAAGCCATGACAAGCCAACAATGCGTTCCACCGTAAGTTTTTCATATGTATACGTACTTTCAACAGATATGCACAAGTCAGAAATGAAACGGGCACTCTATGGCACGCAGAATGATACTTGTTGACATTTCATTGCCAAGGGACGTAATACGTGTACGGGAAAATAGGACAAACAGAGATAACTTAGATTTTTACGCGATCTGATAGTACATATGATTATTATTCATAATAGTAATACGTAAAGAATATGTACAATATTATCTGGCTAGTTGTTATGATTGTTAATATGACTATTGTTATAATTATTGCAGCAAACCTGTATCAAGACACAACGTTAATCGCTTCTCAAGTGAGCCCAGAAGTTGCATGTACAAGCCATGACAAGCCAACAATGCGTTCCACCGTAAGTTTTTCATATGTATACGTACTTTCAACAGATATGCACAAGTCAGAAATGAAACGGGCACTCTATGGCACGCAGAATGATACTTGTTGACATTTCATTGCCAAGGGACGTAATACGTGTACGCGAAAATAGGACAAACAGAGATAACTTAGATTTTTACGCGATCTGATAGTACATATGATTATTATTCATAATAGTAATACGTAAAGAATATGTACAATATTATCTGGCTAGTTGTTATGATTGTTAATATGACTCTTGTTATAATTATTGCAGCAAACCTGTATCAAGACACAACGTTAATCGCTTCTCAAGTGAGCCCAGAAGTTGCATGTACAAGTTATGACAAGCCAACATTGCGTTCCACCGTAAGTTTATCATATGTATACGTACTTTCAACAGATATGCACAAGTCAGAAATGAAACGGGCACTCTATGGCACGCAGAATGATACTTGTTGACATTTCATTGCCAAGGGACGTAATACGTGTACGGGAAAATAGGACAAACAGAGATAACTTAGATTTTTACGCGATCTGATAGTACATATGATTATTATTCATAATAGTAATACGTATAGAATATGTACAATATTATCTGGCTTGTTGTTATGATTGTTAATATGACTATTGTTATAATTATTGCAGCAAACCTGTATCAAGACACAACGTTAATCGCTTCTCAAGTGAGCCCAGAAGTTGCATGTACAAGCCATGACAAGCCAACAATGCGTTCCACCGTAAGTTTTTCATATGTATACGTACTTTCAACAGATATGCACAAGTCAGAAATGAAACGGGCACTCTACGGCACGCAGAATGATACTTGTTGACATTTCATTGCCAAGGGACGTAATACGTGTACGGGAAAATAGGACAAACAGAGATAACTTAGATTTTTACGCGATCTGATAGTACATATGATTATTATTCATAATAGTAATACGTATAGAATATGTACAATATTATCTGGCTTGTTGTTATGATTGTTAATATGACTATTGTTATAATTATTGCAGCAAACCTGTATCAAGACACAACGTTAATCGCTTCTCAAGTGAGCCCAGAAGTTGCATGTACAAGCCATGACAAGCCAACAATGCGTTCCACCGTAAGTTTTTCATATGTATACGTACTTTCAACAGATATGCACAAGTCAGAAATGAAACGGGCACTCTACGGCACGCAGAATGATACTTGTTGACATTTCATTGCCAAGGGACGTAATACGTGTACGGGAAAATAGGACAAACAGAGATAACTTAGATTTTTACGCGATCTGATAGTACATATGATTATTATTCATAATAGTAATACGTATAGAATATGTACAATATTATCTGGCTTGTTGTTATGATTGTTAATGTGACTATTGTTATAATTATTGCAGCAAACCTGTATCAAGACACAACGTTAATCGCTTCTCAAGTGAGCCCAGAAGTTGCATGTACAAGCCATGACAAGCCAACAATGCGTTCCACCGTAAGTTTTTCATATGTATACGTACTTTCAACAGATATGCACAAGTCAGAAATGAAACGGGCACTCTATGGCACGCAGAATGATACTTGTTGACATTTCATTGCCAAGGGACGTAATACGTGTACGGGAAAATAGGACAAACAGAGATAACTTAGATTTTTACGCGATCTGATAGTACATATGATTATTATTCATAATAGTAATACGTATAGAATATGTACAATATTATCTGGCTTGTTGTTATGATTGTTAATATGACTATTGTTATAATTATTGCAGCAAACCTGTATCAAGACACAACGTTAATCGCTTCTCAAGTGAGCCCAGAAGTTGCATGTACAAGCCATGACAAGCCAACATTGCGTTCCACCGTAAGTTTATCATATGTATACGTACTTTCAACAGATATGCACAAGTCAGAAATGAAACGGGCACTCTATGGCACGCAGATTGATACTTGTTGACATTTCATTGCCAAGGGACGTAATACGTGTACGGGAAAATAGGACAAACAGAGATAACTTAGATTTTTACGCGATCTGATAGTACATATGATTATTATTCATAATAGTAATACGTATAGAATATGTACAATATTATCTGGCTTGTTGTTATGATTGTTTATATGACTATTGTTATAATTATTGCAGCAAACCTGTATCAAGACACAACGTTAATCGCTTCTCAAGTGAGCCCAGAAGTTGCATGTACAAGCCATGACAAGCCAACAATGCGTTCCACCGTAAGTTTTTCATATGTATACGTACTTTCAACAGATATGCACAAGTCAGAAATGAAACGGGCACTCTATGGCACGCAGAATGATACTTGTTGACATTTCATTGCCAAGGGACGTAATACGTGTACGGGAAAATAGGACAAACAGAGATAACTTAGATTTTTACGCGATCTGATAGTACATATGATTATTATTCATAATAGTAATACGTAAAGAATATGTACAATATTATCTGGCTAGTTGTTATGATTGTTAATATGACTATTGTTATAATTATTGCAGCAAACCTGTATCAAGACACAACGTTAATCGCTTCTCAAGTGAGCCCAGAAGTTCTTACACATATATATTCCGTTCTTACACGTACATATTCCGTTCTTACACATATATATTCCGTTCATACACATATATATTCCGTTCTTACACATATATATACAGTTCTTACACATATATATTCCTATCTTACACATATATATTCAGTTCTTACACATATATATTCAGTTTTTACACATATATATTCCGTTCTTACACATATATTTAGTTCTTACACATATATATTCACTTCTTACACATATATATTCCGTTATTACACATATATTCCGTTCTTACACATATATATTCCGTTCTTACACATATATTCCGTTCTTACACATATATACACATATATATTCCGTTCTTACACATACATATTCCGTTCTTACACGTACATATTCCGTTCTTAAACATATATATTCCGTTCTTACACATATATATTCCGTTATTATTATAGATGTTATATGCCTGCACCGGGCAGCGCTGCAGGTTATCTTTGTTTTCCCATGCTTTGGGCTTGAACTTGCGTACATTTGTGTGGTCAGTACCAGTTCTCGTTTTTGTTTGTCTCTCTCTGGAGTGTTCGAGGTATTTGTCACCATCTTCATCTGTGTGTATCTCGATGTCCCCCCATTTTAATGTGTGCTGCTCTCTACCGCCACGCATTCCCATTACAAGAGAGAATGTGATATGCAACAGATTGATGATTTGTGTAGCATTTTCAATTCCTAGTTGCCCACACTCAAACAAGTTGTCGATGTCAACATCCGTTATTTCTTCAGCTGCATTTGGCTTGCTCCCATAACCTTGTGACTTTAGATAGGTCATTTTTGCTTTCATTGTATTGTTAATATGGGAGAAAAGAGGATTTTTAATCACCGCTTGTGAATATCCTTTTTTTCGAAGGTGTCGTTCAAGGCTAGAAAGAAGTCCTCGAATGCTTGAAGGCTCATACTCGCTGTGATCACTTTTTTTTACCACTGCTAAGAAATTTCCAAATAATTGGTCAAGTTCAGGGATGTCAAGCTGTTCAACAGGCCTGTCTTCTCCTTGTTCATTGCAAAATTGGCGAAATAATTTCATATCTGCCTGTGTCTTTCTCCTGGTGTTTTCGTTTTCCTGTGCATTTATGAATTCTTGTATTTTCTCAGGGTTGACAGCTTCAAACCGTGATTTTTGTTCATTTCCTATCTGTTTCCTTATTGGCATAATTAAATTTGATGCCTCAGACACAGGTTGATTACTGTTTTGTACTTCATCACACTCAGACCCAGCTAACATTGCATTTAATTCAGCCCAGGCGTATTCATCTAAAAAATCAGCCATTTTTGTCTGTTGCAGACGACAACAATTGCAATAACAACAACAACAACAACATTGATAAACAATTCATATAAAGTTAACAACAGATGTTATAAAAGTTCATTGTTTTTATTTTAATGAGTTTTAATCATTATCACACATAATAATAAATTTGTTTAGGAAAAAAAAATGTGAGCAGAGAAACATTATTCTATTCTGTTCAATTCATAAGGGAGACAAAATGAAGGAGTGGATTGTTTTGTGTTTTTCTTCAGATCATCAAGGAATCAGCAGACCATTATACATTCTTGCTATTTTTATCAGTGCCTGATCTGTGATTTTTACAAGATCAGTTCTGATAAAGAATTTGTTATGGTTTTGCAAATCATCAAATGGAGAATTATACAGCCAGTGGGGACACCAGTCAAAAGGATTCAACCTAAGTTTGTACACAATTTTGTGGAATTAAAAAAAAAAATGACACAGGCTATATAGTCTGTATGCATAATCTATATGAATGTTTGTATACAGAAGAAATTAAAAAATATTTTAACTTTAAACCAGTGTATTTTTTAACAAATATGTTAAGAAAGTAGTTCCGGCAAAGTTATATCATCACTAGTGATGATATAAAAAAGTCATATCGTCACTAGTGACGATATAACTTTTTTTGTGTGATACTAAAATTACGTCATTCATAGTTCAATGTAAATTTATGACAGTTATATAATAAATATTCTTACACATATATTCCGTTCTTACACATATATATTCAGTTCTTACACATATATATTCCGTTCTTACACATATATATTCCGTTCTTATGCATATATATTCAGTTCTTACGCATATATATTCCGTTCTTACGCATATATATTCAGTTCTTACACATATATGTTCCGTTCTTACACATATATATTCACTTCTTACACATATATATTCCGTTCTTACACATATATATTCCGTTCTTACACATATATATTCCGTTCCTACACATATATATTCCGTTCTTACACATATATATTCCGTTCTTACGCATATATATTCAGTTCTTACGCATATATATTCAGTTCTTACGCATATATATTCAGTTCTTACACAAATATATTCAGTTCTTACGCATATATATTCTGCTCTTACACATATATATTCCGTTCTTACACGTATATATTCCGTTCTTACACATATATATTCCGTTCTTACACATATATATTCCGTTCTTACACATATATTCCGTTCTTACTCATATATATTCAGTTATTTTGCATATATATTCAGTTTTACGCATATATATTCAATTCTTACGCATATATATTCAGTTCTTACACATATATATTCAGTTCTTAAACATATATATTCAGTTCTTACGCATATATATTCCGTTCTTAGACATATATATTCCGTTCTTACTCATATATATTCTTACACATATATTCCGTTCTAACACATATATATTCAGTTCTTACACATATATATTCAGTTGTTACACATATATATTCAGTTGTTACACATATATATTCCGTTCTTACACATATATATTCCGTTCTTACACGTACATATTCCGTTCTTACGCATATATATTTCGTTCTTACGCATATATGTTCAGTATTACGCATATATATTCAGTTCTTACGCGTATATATTTCTATCTTACACATATATATTCCGTTCTTACGCATATATATTCTTACACATATATTCCGTTCTTACACATATATATTCCGTTCTAACGCATATATATTCCGTTCTTACACATATATATTCCGTTCTTACACATATACTCCTTTCTTACGCATATATATTCCGTTATTTTGCATATATATTCAGTTTTCGCATATATATTCAGTTCTTACGCATATATATATTCAGTTCTTACGCATATATATTCAGTTCTTACGCATATATATTCAGTTCTTACGCATATATATTCAGTTCTTACACATATATATTCAGTTCTTACGCATATATATTCTGTTCTTACACATATATATTCCGTTCTTACACGTATATATTGCGTTCTTACACATATATATTCCGTTCTTACACATATATTCCGTTCTTACTCATATATATTCCGTTATTTTGCATATATATTCAGTTTTACGCATATATGTTCAATTCTTACGCATATATATTCAGTTCTTACACATATATATTCAGTTCTTACGCATATATATTCCGTTCTTAGACATATATATTCCGTTCTTACGCATATATATTCAGTTCTTACACATATATATTCAGTTCTTACACATATATATTCAGTTGTTACACATATAGATTCCGTTCTTACACATATATATTCCGTTCTTACACGTACATATTCCGTTCTTACGCATATATATTTCGTTCTTACGCATATATGTTCAGTATTACGCATATATATTCAGTTCTTACGCGTATATATTCCGTTCTTACACATATATATTCCGTTCTTACGCATATATATTCTTACACATATATTCCGTTCTTACACATATATATTCTGTTCTAATGCATATATATTCCGTTCTTACACATATATATTTAGTTCTTACACATATATATTCAGTTGTTACACATATATATTCCGTTCTTACACATATATATTCCGTTCTTACACGTACATATTCCGTTCTTACGCATATATATTTCGTTCTTACGCATATATGTTCAGTATTACGCATATATATTCAGTTCTTACGCGTATATATTCCGTTCTTACACATATATATTCCGTTCTTACGCATATATATTCTTACACATATATTCCGTTCTTACACATATATATTCCGTTCTAACGCATATATATTCCGTTCTTACACATATATATTCCGTTCTTACACGTATATATTCCGTTCTTACACATATATATTCCGTTTATACACATGATGACCTTAGTGGTTGGGCTAACTCAGGAAAGAATCAATGACGGTGAATGCATTTACATAAGTTTAATGCAACTTTTAAAATATGTTTAATATATATACAAATATCTAAAAAAAACAAGCGAATACACAAATGAACTATGAAAAGAATGTTCTCCTGAACGTTTAAGACGTTCTTAGCATTGCTATAAATACTGAATGTCTAAGACACTAAAGTGTTGTTAAAGCTATAACAATGTTGATCTAGCGCGATAACTGTGATGCGCGAGAGCTCATGAAGATGATGATGCGCGAGTTCAATGGATGATTGTCATCAAATGCCTTCTGTAAGGGTTGATGACGCGATGCAATGATAGTTAATCTCCACTGAGATTGTGAATGATATTCCTCCAGTGAGGACTGGTAACGGGCCCACCTTGTGTCCCGGGGGTTGTCGTTAGTAAAACCTGGCTGCGCAGGTACGGGGACCGTCTCCAACGCTTGTAACGTTAGTCGTGGAAGCTTAGCTCCACTCCTGGATATCCAAACCTAGATGGCTTACTCCAACCCTGGATGGCTTATATCCTGGATGGCTTAGGCTGTAATTATACATACGTTTTAGATGTCGGTTGACAAACATAACAATCTTGCATAATTATCATTACCCAAACAAATCATTATTCAATCAATATATGTAAGCTGTACTAATGATTAGTTGCAATGTAAACATATTCTACAACGCCATGTATACGCTATGTACGTCGCTGTTAATCAATGCCCTTAATACATGTAATATAAACATGATCAAATTACTCATATATTACACTCACTGAGTTATGCATGCACGCATTTATTCGTGTCACTCATCTCATTGTTAACTAATGTTAACACTCGTGTATTACAATCACTGAATTATACGCCAACGTTAATTAATGCACCTATTATCCACTGTTATCAAATTAATATTGTTTTACAATTAATGATCAATTACCATAATTACATCTAATAAAGTCACTTCAAATCATATGCTAGTCTAAAGTTATGTTTGAGAAACATCAATGCTAACCGGATGTCGTAACCGCCAAACAAGATGGCGCCGCCCACTGAATACAAATATACGATGAAAGTTTAATAAAACTACTAACCACATGTTGCCTGTGAAATTTGCCGTCCAATCTCTGTTCCAACAAAGTACTATCGATGATCCCGGCGATAGCTAGAAGACAATGGGTTTTATAGCAAACATTACGCCCAAATCATTATTTCCCCCGTTCAGCTTCCGTGACAAACGTGGCTAAGATCTACAGTATTGTATCTACACGAGAGGCCCTTATACAATTTTGCCGTTTAAGGAAAATATACCTATACGTTTACATGCATTAGCACAAAACTAAACTTATGACACGGCCTCTCTGGCGGCCACTTAAAATGTGCACGCTTTTACGTGTACATGTATAGATTCATGAATATTGTGAAATTGTTTCAACTCGAACAATAGATTTTGGGTGTAACCGATACAAGAGCTAAAATAGAACGGGACCAGTACGCTCTACCCGTGACATTTTGTGACAACATCTCCCCACTTAAGAAAGTGCTTACGACTTTTTAAATTCAACAAAATGAATTAATATTTACATGTTAAGAAACTATTAATTCTCTGAGCAAAACGAGCGACAAAACGTACAAGATGAACGCTCAATCGCTTGAGTATGTTAACTATTACCCACTGCAGTTAAACCTAATATAATATTGTAATTACATATTTCACACTATTCTACAATTGTACACTACCCTGGTCGTAACATATACTACTATTGTACAATACACTGCAATACACAGTTGTATTAACCGGTCTTTATGTGCGGCGACTAAATAGATCTGCCCCAATATAGTGCTTTCCGCGGTCTATTACAACCACCGACTCTACTGTTACTAATAACACTACTTCCTGTCACTATAAGAACTCCAACTTTACACACCGAATCCATCGCATTACCAGTATACTGTTTGCGAAATGGGAGTAGGGTTTCCTCGTTTCCCTAATTCGGCTTTGCTAAAGTGTGCTTAAAGTCTACACTGCACTACATATGTTGGCTCTGACTTATTGGACCCGAACAGTACACCACTCAGAGAAAACGACTTATACCCCTCGTTTCTCTGCTACACTAAGCATGCCCGATATGTCTACATCGGCTTCTGTCTCCTTACCCTATCACTAGTGGGAAAATACATGGGGACTAGTGTCCTTCACTATTGTCTTCCCGCACTATCCTCAAATACTGCAAACATTATCTACGGTTTAAACCCCTTGTTGCCACATTATCGGTTCTACTGATTACTCTTTACAGCATATTCGCATGAAAGGTCTTTAACTTTCCGTTTATCTCGATACGGTAATCCATAGTGTTCACTATCCCTCTAAACGTAAAACGGACCTTCCATTGTAATAACAACTTGTTATTGTCGGATCGGGAGTAACAGTAACACCTGGTCATCTTATCTCTTAACTTCCTAGCTCTAGCTTTCTGGGTCATAGTACCGTTTGTACTTGGTACTTACCTAGTCTAACTGACTTTGAGCTATCTTACAAGTCTCCTCTAGTTTCTCCTTCAAGATCTAAAACATACTGATTACTTGTAGTCTTAACCTCATCACTTTCTACGTCTCACCTAGCCCACATCTCTCCTAAGAATCCTCATGGACCTTCTAAACTGACCTACCGTACAATAACTCAAATACGAGGAAAATCCTAAAACTCTCTTGGGAACTTCTCTAAATGCAAACAATAAAGCATTGAGATACTTGTCCCAATCTTTTGGGTCTCCTCGGTACACATACGCCGTACATTTGCTTTAAGACTCCCGTTAAATCGTTCGACTAACCCGTTACTCATAGGGTGATATGGTGTTGTCATGATTGGACGCAAAGACAAAACCTGCTTACTTCACCATAAGGTTCTGACGTAAACTGTGACCCTCAATCAGTCAGCATTTCCTCTGGTACACCTAGCCTATGAACATATACAACTACTGCCTCAGCTACTCTCTCCAGTTTCAATTGAGGGCAAATGCCTACCCCCTGCCTCCGATACCTAGTTGCATAGTCTACCATAGTTAAAATGTACCTATTTTTCCTATCCGACA